>AYEL01033376.1:0-46670 GCA_000484575.1 Olivierus martensii
ATAGTTCAAAACAGCTCTTTAGCAAGCACAAAAACTTTATTTTGGCAAAACGTTTTCGAACCAAGATCGGTTCCTCATCAGTGCCATTCACTTTACAAGAATAGAACATTAAATGACTGTTATAAAATTGAACAATATAATCAATTATATTGTTCGATTTTATAACAGTCATTTAATGTTCTATTCTTGTAAAGTGAATGGCACTGATGAGGAACCGATCTTGGTTCAAAAACATTTTGCCAAAATAAAGTTTTTGTGCTTGTTAAAGAGCTGTTTTGAACTATTTATACAATATTAAGCAAGTTGTATTTGTGCCTTATGAAGAAATTGTGAAAAACATTTTTTTCTTTTATAACCTGTTAAAATAATTTTTTAATATAGAAAATCTTGACATACAGAATATAAAACATCTGTGATGTTAAGTTGTTATTAGTTTGGTGATTCTTGTTTATTGTAAAATATTTCTTTGCATAAGTTCTTATCACTATCATCTTATTTAATAAATTAACAAAGGAAATTAAATTACGTTTGATTTACCCCAGACAATTACAGGAATGGATATACATAGAACATTTCAATCAGCTCACAATTTCAAATATATAATTTAATGTAAAATTGAATAAAAATTATTTCAGATGATGATGACTTCGAATTGTATACTCCAAGTACTAGTTCCGGCAGAAAGAAAAGGAATCCTAGCAAAAAGAAACATGAAGATGAAAGTAAGTAAATGTTTAAATGAATAGCTATCAATTATTGTATTCTTAATACAATAAACTCTTGAATCAAGTACCCATCATATTTTAATGAAGAAAAAAAGTAAATTGATTTTGAAAAAATAGCAAAGAAATCCTATATTTAAATTTTATTAAATTTTTGAAGATTTGATTTAAATGCAAAATACAAGGAACATTGCTCACATTCATAATAGCTTAAAGTTAAACAAGAAGTAAATAACTGAAAATTCAGCACAACCAGCAGCAAACTTGATAAAAAAAAAATAAAAAAAATTTAGATACTTTAGTTTTACACCATCTTCAGCAGCATCCGTGGTTATAGACTACAGTCAAACCTCTTTATGCCCACCACTATCGGTTCGAAGGTCCTCTCTGGCGATAAAGAAGGGTGGCAGTTTATGGAGGGTTTATGGTGACATGTGAGAAAACATGTATAGACTAGAATGACATTGTTTCATTTAATTAAAGGTGATCAGAAATAAATTGCTGAGTAGCAGAAGGATTTTTATTTTTATATTCACAAATTAAAATCTTTTCGTGAACATCTAATGTCGTTTTTGACATTTTTCCGATTAAGAAACAGCAACGATATTCACAACAGTTGATTTATAAAAAACGGTTTAAACTGTTCTTCTTCTTCCGCAAAGTCGAGGTTATGGCTCTCCAGTCTTCTCCTATTTTAAACGGTTATTTTGTAAAAATCCGTTTAAAGTTTTGGAATAGCTCATTTTGAAAACAGGGATGTGAATAATCACAGGTGCGAGATTACAGTCTAATAAATGTTAACAGATAAATTACTTAATTGCCATCTTCTCTAGTGTTTCTATTTGTGTTGGTTGACCTTGCCATTCGATTGTTTTGGCAGTTTAAACAACTGATTTGTCTACTAATGAAATGGTTTTGCCTCCAGAAATGAGTGGCGGTTGGCGATTAGTAAGGTGGCGGTTTATAGAGGGAATTTCATGATTTGACATAATGGAGGAGATTTGTTATTGGCTTTCATCAGGCAAATAACGAGGGTGACGGTTTATAGAGGGGTGGCTTAAAGAGGTTTGACTGTATTTGAAAAACAAAAAAATATTGTATAAAACTGAATGTTTTACTTTTTAATTATTTTTTAATAAATTTGCTGTTGAAATTTAACAGTTAAAGGGAATGTTTAAAATATATTCATTTTACTCAATACATTTAAAAAATTAGTATTTTATTTTAATATTATGCTAATATAGAAAGCACAACATACTTTACAAATCTATCTGACTTTTCCAAATAGTGTCCATATTGCGTAAAAGACTGTTTCCTCAAGTATTCCCACTGCAGACTAAATAAAAATAATCAATACATTTATTATTTCTGAAATCTATACATAAGTTTTACACTGATAAAAATTCATAAATTCAAGTATATTAAAAAGTTTATTGAATATTTTTATAGGTAGGAAACATTATTTAAGGTTTCCCATTTATCTATTAAGAAATGTTTATATTGGCATATTTGTTGACAGTGCATAAATAATACTTTTTAAACCCAACAGTATTTTATGCTTCAATATTTCCTGATTGAAGAGTTTATTGTATTTGATTTTATCAATAGATCATTAAATAAAATGTTTTTCCTATTTGCACACAAAACAGAACTTGTAGATGAGTCATTGTGGATTCCTTACGAAGACGCGTCCAAAGAAATGCTTGCCGAGAGACCGAAATTGCCTGAGTTTAATATGCAACCAGGTCCTAAGGTTATTACAGAAGGTTGGAAGCCCATGGACTATTTTCTTCAATTTTTCCCAATGACTGTGTTTGAAAAAATAGTCCAAGAAACAAATAGGTATGCCAATCAGTACTTTGCAAGTAATCTTTCATGCAAAAAATGGCTAATGAACTGGAAAACTATAGACACAGATGAATTAATGGCATTTGTGGCCCTAGAAATTACAATGGGTATTGTAAGAAAGCCGGCAATTGATGATTACTGGGAAACATCCCATCTTAGCCAGACAAGCCAATTTGCAAAAGTGATGTCCAGAGAGAGGTTTGCACAGATAAAAAAGTTCATTCATTTCAACAATAATGAAAACATGATAGAGCGAGACATAGAGGGATATGACCCTTTATTTAAAATTCGGCCGCTCATTGATTTAGTCAAACATAGGTATTTGGATTCGTACTGCCCAACCGAAAATGTAACTGTGGACGAAAGTCTCCAGAAATTTAAAGGAAGAGTATTTTATAGAGAGCTTATGCCGAAAAAACCGTCTAAAAATGGAATAAGTATATGGTCACTATGTGACTCTGATAATGGCTATATGTTGAATTGGGATGTATATCTTGGTTCTTTCAGCAAGAAGACCATCACCAAAGTAGTGCTTGATATTTGCCAACCAATATATGGTACGTATAGAAATGTATACTATGATCGGCTTTTCTCAGCTCCTAATCTTTCTGCAAAGATGTTTTCAGAAGGACTGGGAACTTGTGGCACTGTACAAAGAAACTGTACTGGAATGCCACCACAAATAAAACACATTGGTCCAAGTAATATAACTAGGACACAATTCTATTATCATACCAAGTATGGTTTTGTTGTTGGCATTTGGAACGACAGGAGATTAGTAACAATGCTTTCGTCGTTCCACAATAACAGAAAAGATCACCGACAACAACGTTCAAAACATGTACCCAAAGGCTTTACCTAGAAATGGAAGCCCAGAATGGTACAGGATTATAATAAATATATGCAAGGTGTTGACTTAATGGACCAAAAAATGACTTCTTATAAATACAATGGTACAAACAGGAAGCATTACATGGTTATCTATCATTTTATTAGAGAGGTAGCACTGGTGAATGGCCATATTTTGTATAACCAAACAAACTATAGAAAAATTAGTAGCAAAAAGTTTCGTCAAATAATAGCAGATAGGCTAGTGGAATCGTATCTGGCAAAGAAAACTGCTAAAAGCGAAGAACGAAGAGGTACACCTGGTGAAGTTTTGGGCCATTTTCCGAAAAAGAACTCGGAAAATAAAAAATTAGATTGTGTAGTTTGTTCCAATAGGAAAGTACCTGGAAAAAGAAAGAGAACGATTTATTTTTGTCCAGCATGTCCACGTAAACCATTTATGTGTCCAGAATGTTTTGCGACACACCATACCTAAGCTTTATTTCACTTAGGAAATTAATATTACATATAATCATTATATTTATTCTATTACTGTAAAGTAATATAGTAAGCAAACTGACCAAATGTTTTGAGGATTATCACAAATATATGTGATAAGTTTTATATACTCAAACTGAAGCTGATTCAGTCCTAGACATTTTTGAAGGAGGGAATAATTTCCTGTTGGGATTTATTCTTAATTTTTTATGCAGTTTTCTCTGAGATGTAATTCTCATTGAACTGTGATGCCAGAAATGAAAGTAAACAGAGTATTTCGTTTTTCGATTTATTCTGTATTAATTGTGCAGTTTTCTCTGAGATGTAATTCTCATTGAACTGTGATGCCAGAAATGAAAGTAAACAGAGTATTTCGTTTTTCGATTTATTCTGTATTAATTGTGCAGTTTTCTCTGAGATTTAATTCTCATTGAACTGTGATGCCAGAATGTTGAAATATCAGTCTCAGATTAATCTGAAACTTATATCATCTGCAATTTAGATGAAAATATCAATAATATCAGAATTACTCAGTGTCCAAAATTTGGGAAATGAATTTTCAGATAATATAAAATAATATGTAATTAGAAATCAGTTATAGTGACCATTACATCCACGTAACTAGACATCTGCAAACTTTTTTTTTTTTTATTTTGCCAATTTGGCTCAACAGAAGACATAATGTCATTGTTTCCAAGAAGGTAGAGGAACAAGTTTATGACTCAGGTAATCTTTCTTTATAATTTTATTATATAAATTTTAACTATTATATTATTCAATATATCAAATTTTTACGTAGTGAATTAATATTGTTGTATCTGTAGAAACTAAGTTTCTTTATCATTTTTAAAAATTATTACATTTTTTTATTCACATCAATTTGCAGAATCTACGTAAAAGCCAGGAATTAAATTACATCCTCACTTTCAATATATAATAATTAATTTTTATTTTAAAATTTATGGACTCAACACTATAAAAAAATGAAATTTGTACAGTATAAAATATACTTTATCCCAAAAAATTCAACACAATTTATGAAGTGATTTTTATTTTTGTGAAAATCTCAACTTGAAAAAATTAAATGTTGCCATATCCTTTTCTTTTCAAATATTCACAGTATATAATGTTTAAATACATAGAAAAAGCATCAAGCATAACAACCATATTTACTGTTGAAGAATCCACTTTTTAA
The DNA here is from genome assembly GCA_000484575.1 of Olivierus martensii. Lineage (NCBI taxonomy): Eukaryota > Metazoa > Arthropoda > Arachnida > Scorpiones > Buthidae > Olivierus > Olivierus martensii. The sequence goes on from AYEL01033376.1 coordinate 5,092, forward strand.
TTATATCCCAAAAAATTCTTTTCCTGGATTTCATCATCATCTATGCTGTCCATGAAACAAAATATTATGTATCAACTTCAATGCTATGGTAACCCTAAAAAATTTTCTAAAATTAACCATAATTCACAATTATTTAAAAAAAATCCTCTTCCAATTCAATTATTATATTGTAAACCTAATTTACAATTTGTAATACTACTAAGTATTTGCTCCCTGATGTTAATTTAATAAATAAATAATCCAACCGTAATTACAGTAATTTTACCCCATTTTATTATTACGTAATATATTTTTTTATTTGTTGCTATAAATAAATTTCAGGAAATAAACTTCATAATACATTCTAGATGTATATCATTATTAATACTGCAATTATTATTTATACAATGACTAGATAAACCTGATTTAAATTGTTTTAACTTAATATTACTTTTATGTTCATATATTCTTATACATAAATGTCTTTTTCTGTCACCAAACTTTTGATAATATTTTACAGTATGTGGAATGATTCCAAGTAAACCTGTATGTTTTTTGTTATTTTTTAAATAATGAAAATTAATTAAAAAAATATCGTAATATCAGTTTTTAAATCTCAAGTAATAGATTTATAAGGTTAAATTAATGCCATTTTTTTCTTGCATTTTTTATTTAAAATTAAGATCATATTTTATAAGAATCGGTATAAAATCGTCAATATTAGATATTTAATTGGAATTTATAAATAAATGTAATCATTTTAGTAATATACAGTATAATTGTTTTCGTGGAGGAAAATGAACATTGATCTTTGAATGAAAACATTTTTGAGTTAGAGAAGGGACATAAATGAAAAATTCGATATAATTCATATCTATGATGTTAATTAATTAATGTTTTATGAGTATAATTATTAAAATGTCATATGGTTTAAGTTAAAAAGAAACCATTGATGCAAAAAGACCAATGAAGATAGAAAAACATATCTACAACAGTGTTTTATAGAAAATGGCATTAATATGAGAAAAAGTACTGGAATTTATCATTTTTTATACAAAAATAAAGCGATTTGGCGATTTTGCCCTTGAGTTTATACTATTAAAGATAAATACTTAGATAATCATGATCTCATAATATGAAAGCATCTATTATAGTCATGTCTCAGGAAACCAATTTGAAATAATGAAATTTATAAAACGATTTATCTCATAAACTATTTTTTAAAGAAAATAAACGAAAGGTAATACCATTCTTATCCTTTAAAATAACATTTCAAAAAATTCAATCTCACTTAACCTTTCTCTATCAGCAAGAATATATCGTAAATATTATAAACAGCAAGGTATATAGCAGTGCTGTCCAATTATAATGGACCCGAGGGCCATAGCCGTGTTTACTAGAGAGATGGAGGGCCGAAGTTACAAAAAAGGGGGATGCTTTGGTACTTGATACGCTCTTGTCTCAACAAATTGTACGCATAAATATAACGCTTTTTGGAAACCAATTTTATTTCCAGATTGCAAAACGTATATATTTAATGTGATAAATAAGGACGGGCAGCAGCATTTACAAGGACTGGATTTACATCCATTCCTGTTGTAGCTATCCCCAGAATATGTAAAAGAAGAATCTCCAAAGCAGGTTCCGAATAGATTCTTAGCTATTTTCATGTTAGAAAATGCACTTTCACACAAATTACTACTAAACGTTGATATTATTTTCCGACCAAAATCACAAAAGTTAGGAAAACGTTCGTTAAACAAAGCAGTTTACCCAAGTGATTTGTTATGAGAAAGTCATTTTCCCACCGCTACTAATATATCCGATTTTCATTTTCTATTTTACGTTTTTCCTCACTCATTTGACAAATGCAGCGAACTCATGGTAAAATAAAAATAAGATGAAAACAGAATCTCACAATGGTCACACAATCACTGAAATAGTGAGTGTAAGAAACCAAAAAATAACTAATATACAGTCACAATTCAAAACTTTAAACTTAAATAGCTAAAGCTAAAATTGGCGTGATTGAAAATCTTATAAAATGTGATGTCGTTGATAGCTTATCCATCATTAAATAATTACTAATAACTAAGAAAAATTAATTGAGTTAATATAATTCAATTTTAGAATTCTTTTCATTAATCTCTTTAAAAAAGTAATAAATAAAAGTGAAAAAACATTAAAAAGTAATATTATATCACAAATCGTGAAAGCCTCGTAGGCCGCAAAAAATGGCTTGGCGGGGCCGCCTTTTGGATAGCCCTGGTATATAATAAACATTATAATCAAGGGAATATCAAGGGTAGATAGTAAACATTATAAACAGCAAGGGTATAAATGGTAAGTATTATAGACAGCAAATGTATATTAAACATATTCTGTATGTACCCTTATTTATTTGAAAAAAATATATCATAAATATTATAGACAGCAAGGATTTAAAAAAACTCATTATGAGAAGGTTAAATTATTTATTCTATATAAATTTTCAGCTTTAACTTCTTTATTTTGATAAATAGTGACTAAAAATAGTGAAATTTTATTTTGTTTGATGGACAACCATGTTCAAGCTGATATCGTAAAAATGAATAACATTATGAAGATATAAAAATGATTTTTTAAAGATTATATATAAAATATAGAGACAAAAATTTGATTAAATCAATACAATTGATTTGTAAAAAAATCAAGTCTGGATAGTTAATAATAATTAAAGTCTGTATAACATATTAAAGAGATATCCAATATTTAATTGTCGAATATAAGAATTAATACTGATATTTTCTAAAAATGATCATAACTGTTTTTCGATTTTTAATCGTTTATATTAAATTAATCGAATACTAATGCCTCCTTTATCTGGATAAACACGATTTAAAATTATAAAAACTTTCTGGATAATAAATATGTACATTGTTCGAAAGATTAAAATAAAAGCTATGAATAAACAAACACAACAAAACTATCAGATAATACTCACTAAGGAAAAAAAAACTCACTCTTTAATATAAAAAATATAAAAAACAGAACAATTTATAATAGAATATTATATAAAAAAGTTAGAATAGAATTACTCGGATGAAAAGTTTTCCCATTTACAAAAGTGTCATGCATTTATTTATAGTCAAAATAATTTCTTAAAATGTCTGAATCAATAGTAAGTCGGATGGTTGATGTCTAGATAATCAGATAAATGAAGTTTGTTTTGTTCTATAATTTATTTTTATTCTCTAAAAGTTTATAAACATAGAATATATAATATGTCTTTTAGGAAACTTCAGAAAATAAAGAGATGTAACAAATACAGAAATAAATTTGAGTGAATTAAGGTTTTATGTTCTAATTTACTGTATATCAAAAGTTTTGAGGATAAGTTTCCTAATAATCCTATTATTTTCTTTCTACATCGTGATTTGATTTAATTTATTAAAAAATCATCTACTAATGAAAATAAATAAATTAAAACATATCAGATTTCTTCATACAATACATGAAACATCGATGAAAATAGATAATAATGATGAATGTTGAAGGAAATAAGTAAGGATTCCGATTCTTATTATAATAATAAAGAAAATTATTATAAAAATCGAAATTCATGCTGTCTATCTGTGGTAGCCTATCAACTTTTCAAGAGTCTACAGAATGGAGTATTGAAAAGTTGTCAGCATGTTCAGGATGAACATTGACATCACAATACCAAACATAGTCAAAATTGATCTAGGACATTTCAGTGTTGCGATGAAAATGCGTATTTAAGTTTTTTAGATTTTGTTCGGATTTAGATGTTGCTGGTCTTCTATTGCCAGGAAACTTGGTTCACAAACCCAGAGATGATACGATCCTTATTCTGCTATGATTACTTTCATCATGGAGCAGAATGAGAAGTCATCAGGTAGATTGCATCATTGTGATGACACAATAACAGCAATTGTCGACGTCACATATGCATAACGATATATGACGTCATGATGAGAAAACAATTGATATTATTATTAATATATACGAGTAATCTAGTGCCAGAATTCCCTGATTAGATTCCTAGTATCTTAATTGTTTGATTAATTTTGTTATCAATTTATAAGAGAACATATATAATTAAATTTGACTTAAAATTTCTAGCATTTAACTTGGTTTTTAGAAAAGTTTGATGTAGATATTAGATAAATCACGTAAATACATACTTTGAAGATATTTTGCTTACAGCTTTATCGATAAGTTGCTTGAAGGATACCTTCAGGACTTATGAAAAGAAGTAAATTTGATGCAAATTTTATTAATTATACGTTTATTTGCTGATCAAATCTCTTTTATATTATTTTTCAATGTTTACACTCAAATTATACTCAATCTAATTATTTAGGAATGGATATTCTCATTAAGTCGATCGTATAAAAATCTTACTCAATTTTTATCAAATGTAGCTAATAGTTGAGAATGAAAAAATTTTTCGATAAAAAAATATTTTTCTCAGTTATCGATGCATCTAATATCGCGATTTTTATGCAAAAAATAAAACAAACTATTGGAAAAGTAAGATACAGATGTCAATGTAAGCCATATAGAAAATCTCGTAATGTATTTTAGTGAAGTTTTATTATTAATTTTAAAAAAATATAAGATGTGATTTATGTAATCCCATTTATATGACTGATCTTTTTTCAATAGAAAATCGCAAAAAAACTCAATTTTATTCCTGTTCAAAGATTTGCTTTTGAAAATCATATTAGATATAACAAGTTAAGAGTTACACGGATTTCGCAGATAACAAATTACTTTAGACAGTTTTCTGCTAAATGATGAATGTTAGTCTGAATCATATTTCTATTATGTCAAAAGTTAAATGATTTATATAATAAATCTATTATATTAAGATTTATCAGTTCTTTTTTTCAATATTTATAATTTACTTTTTCAAAAGTTCATTTCAGAATTGATCTTTTAGAAAATAATCTATTAATAAAAATTACACTAGTTTCCTGCACGAAAGGAAGAAAATTTGTTGTGAAAAATTGTCAAGCTAATCAATTTACAAGATATATTAAAATTTATAACTGCAAATGCAGTAATGTTATATATTTTTAATGCAATTTTCCTTGCTATCAGTCAATTCGTTAAAAAATTAATTATGAGTAGAGTCATAGAGAAATGAAAATATAATATGCTATTTTTGTATAAAATAATAAAATTTGTGAGCCTTCTAGATCCGAAGTTCAGCCTAGAATGCCATGATGGCACCTCCTAACTGGGCCAAGTTATGAGATAAAGTTACATTACATTTCTCTTATTGTAAACATGATCAAATTTACGGTCTCATGCTTCATAACACCTCTGAAATATGAGATACAGACAAATATAGAAAAAGTTTTATCGATGGATAAATAATAATATTTATCCATCGATAAAAGTTTTTCTCCAATGATAAATAAATATATCATATCCGACAAATAATTTAAAAAATACTACATTGAAATTTGATCATTTCGAACAGTCGCCATCTTGTAATTGAATATGGCGACTTCAAAAATAATAATGGTTTATATTGGATAAAAAAGGAATTATCCGTCTAAAATTCGAATGTTTTGCAATATTTAGCGGACAGTGTGATTGGCAACAGATAAGCATATCTGCAATCCTTTCAACCATGGCAATATCATTCAGATACCATAAATGATTTTAGAAATATTGGCATTTTAATGTTTCCAATGGTAATATTAATGTAACTAAATTATATATGATCCTCAAAAATAATAAAAATATAATTTGAAATAATCTAAAATTTGAATTTTTTTCAATGTTGGTTCTCCAGATATATTCAAGGCCAACAGACGAATAATGAGAATACGTAAAACCATTTTTTTGCAAAAAAAATGGCTTAAAATGTAATATTTTTAATGAATAGTTTTTATTTCCAATATTAGAATTTATTTTAAAACAAAATAAGTAAAAATGCTGTTTATTAGAAAATAAAAATCTATTTTTAATTCACAACCTGTCATAAAAATATTTTTTTAAAATTCAATGTTGTCATTTATAACTGAAAAACAATGTCACATCATCCGATAACCGAAAGTTCTACTGAAATATAATATAAATTTACTAAAATTATTATTATTATTATTATTATTATTACTTTTTTTGATGCTGTAGAAGTTATATCGATGCGAAATTTATTATATTCTATCTAGAAATAATTATTTTGGAAAATACAGTAGATCATATATAAGTTTATGGAACTGACTGTACATTCAACTTTATAAACCACTTTCTGTACAGAATAAATGTACAGATTTCAAAACTATGTTTAAAAAGTATTTAAGCAATTATTTTTTTGTCTTTTTCAGGTTCAAATATAATGTTTATATATATATTCATTGTGATATAGAAGAATTGATTAATTTATTACAAAATTGAGGTGCATCACATATTGAAATTTATGAGGAGGAAGAAATATTAGAGTATATTCAAAGTTGTACGATAAATGGTTGGTGGATAGGGGCTGACACTCTAATAAATGCATTTTTCAAATGCAGTTATTAGAGAAACGACTTCTTGATGCTATATTTGGGGCAACATCACTTATTCCTGAAACTGAAACGAAGAAAAAATATCGAGAATTTGCAGATCAAGTAGTTAGCACAGATAGTTATGTTGTGATGACCAAACGGCTCCATGACAGTATTTTTTCCTAGTCTCAAACGTTCTATAAATAATAGGCTGATATTGATTTTTTTTTAAGATTTTGATAAAGAAACAAAATCCTAAAAAAACAGCCTCAATGTGGTCAAAACGTATAATTAAGGTATCGGAGGAGTTGATCTCTTAGACAAACTTCAAGTTTGCACAGAATCTTTATAAAATCTAAGGAATAGACACTAAGCATGCTTATGCATTCTGTAGACATGGCTCTTGTAAATAACTGCATTGAGTTTAAATGGAGATTCTCAATGCAGAGAGAGACATTGACAAAAAAATTTAATGAAAAAAAAATATATACATTAACAGTGCATTTTTATTTAACAACTCCACTAGTATCAAAAAAATAATAATTTTTTACAGTAGAGAAAAAATACAGTTCTGAAAGAGTTAACAAAAAAAAATGGTTAAAATAATAAAGCACAGAAGTAGTTAATGATTAAATGATGCAACCACTTAAATTCATATGAGATTGCAGTCTTCATCTGTTTAAGGAGTTAAACTGGCCCTGCCAACCAGATAGAATATGAAAGAATATGCAAAGTAGTACAAAAAAAATTAAATGATATATACAAAGTTTCAATGTGGAAATAATTAGGACAGCCCTTGAGAACAACAGTAGTCTACAATCAGCACAACTAGAGACATAGTAACTCACAAGCACCAACTAAATGTAACTGTTGAAAATACAAATGAACTTAGTGTTAGTGAAGAAAGCAGGAATGAAGATTTTTCTAGAAATAAAAAATGATGATGATCTGTGATAGAGTGCATCTATAGTCAATGAGTTTTCAATGACATTATCTCATTATTAAATACGTTGAATGACAATGTCTCTGACCTTGATTTTTGATCTTGTTATATAGTTTTTACTACATTACATACACTATCAACAAATTGGAAAAAAATGCAAAGGATTTAACATCTCACTGTATGGCATTGATTGACTACAAGGGTACCATAAAGAATAAAAATCGGCAGATGGTATCTTGAGTACCTCAGATTTTAGCTGATGGAGTCTTGTTCATGTATACATTAAATAAACCAATTGAATCTAATCTGCAAATAAAAAGGTAGAAAATATGACTATAAATCAAACTTAAAAAAACAAAGGTAATAAGATCAATATGCTAGTCAATAGATAGTAATTTGAATTTAAATCAGATTTATATGTTTATTGTTTTATTACTTTTTCAGGGTTTTCATAAAGTAGCCCAATTCCTTTATTATTAATTACTTATTCATTTAAAGATATTTACCTGAACAATTTATTGAAAGAAATGGAAATTAAATATCAGCAGCAAATCGAATTTATAAGAAAAGGAATTCTTAAATAGGAAATACCCATTATTCTAACGCAATGCAAGTATTGAACAATTTAAGGTGAGTGGTTTTATTGAAAAAAGGTTAATGAATAATTATTGATAATATATTACAGAAGTGGCCAACTTCATGTCTTATGACCCACTCAGGAGAATCCAAAATATTTTAGAGTCACAGTCTGTTCCTTTAATGGGTCAATGTAGCCTCATCAGTTTTTCAGGTAATCATAGCTATTCTTTTCTGCAATGCAAGTATTGAACAATTTAAGGTGAGTGATTTTATTGAAAAAGGTTAATGAATAATTATTGATAATATATTACAGGGGTGGCCAACTTCATGTCTTATGACCCACACAGGAGAATCCAAAATATTTGAGAGTCACAGTCTATTCCTTTAATGGGTCAATGTAGCCTCATCAGTTTTTCAGGTAATCATAGCTATTCTTTTCAGAAACTATTATGTATTCTATATGCATTTATTTCATACGTATATACATATTACTTTTTACAAAAAGTGAGCAAATTTCAAACATATTATTTTTTAAAATTAAATAGATGTTTGCTTCATATTAATCACTGACTATTGATGTATGGAGCGACATTGAAGGTACAAATGAGCCATATGTGGTTTGCAAGCTGCAATCTGACCAGAAAGGTATATAATTAGCCAAAGAACTTAAAATTATGGAGAATTTATTAACAACATAGATCAAACAGGAAATTATGCATTTATTAATTTTTTAATCTTTATAGAAAGGAAAAATGAGTTTTGAAGTTTTTCCACTCTTGTACTTTAGAATCCATTGCAGGATACAACAGATTAGAGAAGAAAAGAAACTGTTCACTCCATAAACTAGAACAAAAACTGTGCAAAAGACCAGAGACTACAGAACAGATGAAAGATTTATATGGACAGGATGGATGATGACAGATGACTAAAGATAGTATAAAATTTACAATTTAATCTTTATAGAAAGGAAAAATGAGTTTTGAAGTTTGTTCCACTCTTGTACTGCAGGATACAACAGACTAGAGAAGAAAAGAAACTGTTCACTCCATAAACTAGAACGAAAACTGTGCAAAAGACCAGAGACTACAGAACAGATGGAAGATTTATATGGACAGGATGGATGATGACAGATGACTAAAGATAGTATAAAATTTACAAATATATTAGAAACTGATGGCTGTATAATTTTGAAGATAGATTACAGCAGAGATCTGCCTATTCTATGAAATCAGTAAGTTGAGTAATATGCATATTCTAACAGATAAAAAAAAATTAAATTTCTGTTAGTACCAGTTTATTGTACTGCATTTTAATATTACTAATTTTTCTTTTCTATACTTTAGATACCAATGAAGAACAAACTAACTTAGAAATGTAATCAGATGATAATGTTTACTCTGGAGTATTTGGAAAAGCATCCATCATTTCTTCATATACGGCAGTGGTTTCCAAATTTATTCTGTATATGCCACCCATTTTATCATATAAAAATTGGTATGCCTCTCATTTTCATTACAGAAAATGAGATAAATGAAAAATAGTGTATATGTTTCAAACTTTTGTGTGTCCAAATCAGGATGTCATTAAAAAATCCCTACTTGCAATTCTCTTTCAATCAATAGATGAGATTGACATTTTTTACTTTTAAATAATTAAAACACCTACTGCAGAAAGTTTCTGGGTTCATTGCTATATGTATTTATAACTGTTTTGCTGATTGTTTCTTTTTAAACACCAATTTGAATTTATTTTTTGCTTGTTTCTCTTAAAAATGATGCTTTTGTTATTTATTGCATGATCTCCTAGTGGGACACATCCAACAATTTTGAAAACAGTGATATAAGTGAATATAAAACTAAGAATTTGGATGTTTTGCCATCATAATGATTAATTTGCTAATGTTCCAGATAACAGAAAATCTTTCTAAAAGAACTGTTTCAATCTTTTTGGAAGATCTGAAACATTTTTGAATATAATCACACAGTAAATGGACAAAGAACTTACCTTTGTCCTTCTCTATTTTCTAAAATTTTAATGTTATCATTGAAATAAAGCAATTGTTTATGTATCAATACATCAGAAATATATAGTGAAACTGTGTTTAATGTAAAGTACTTAATAATTACTTTTGTTATTGGGGTTTAATAAATATGAAAAAGATGTTCTAATATGTAATAATGAACATAATGATAACCAAATTTTGAATTATACACCATATTGGTTTTAACTTTTCATTCAAGATTGTATTTTAGGCAAAAATGTAGAATATTGCAAATTTTGTGATAAACATTTGTGATAACTACGGAAATGAATGTGATAAAAATTTGTAATTTAACCCAAAATGGTATTTGTTCAGATCATATATATAAAGTGAATGTTATCATTTTGAAATATTGAATGTTTAGGATTACCTCTTACATGTGCATTTTCTTCATCTTCAAAAAATATAAATTTCATAACTGGTTATTATTTATTTTAGTAGTTATTTAATGTATCTTAACAGGAGACAATGTTTGGATTTTAGGCATTGTGAATATATTACTTGAATGTGTAATTTCAAAAGCACTTTTGAATGTAAATAGTTTTATGTAATTCTGTATGTTTTTAAATATTTCAACTTTTACAGAAAATTGTACTTAATATAGACAATTTATCACTGTTTTATGTAATAATAAAGATTTATTTTGTAGACTAAACTGGATTTTGCCCTACTCTTTCCAGAAATATTTTGATGAGAATTAAAAAAACAAAAGCTAATTGTAAAAAAATGCAAAAAAGTCAGTATCTCTCAAATTTTAATGAAGTGAATATTTAAGAGAACATTTTTTTTTAAATCAGAATATCAAGAATTTATTGAATGTTCAAAGTTTTGATTTATAAAGTAGTATACATAATTAGGATATCACAACATTTCGGCCTTTTAAAATAACAGAAAAAATTAACAATAATCAAAACAATATATAATGTATCCAATAGAAAACAAAATCTAAAATTACATCTTACAAATAAAATTTTTTCCCCTTTCGAAAGAATACATCTAAAAATAAATATCGAACTTCCATCTGTCGACAAATAAATCAAAATTCCGTATTTAATAAATAAAAATTTATAGGCAATTGAAAGTTATATTCAAAATATACTTCTATTAAAATTAATATTCAATTAAATATTACTATTATAAAGCAATAACATCTTGGTAAATATAGTAATTTTCAAATAACGTATTTCAATATTATAATAACCAAAAATATATTATACATAAATTAATATAAACTTATCTATACTAATGCAACGTAATAATAAAACTTAATGTAAATAATTTATTACTCATAGAATAAGCAGAAAAATATTAATTTTTAAAGGAAATGAAAAATAAAAACAGTTCTGCCATCTGTCGGCATAACTTTTCCCCTTTCGAAAGAATACATCTAAAAATAAATATCGAACTGCCATCTGTCGACAATAAATCAAAATTCCGTATTCAATAAATAAAAATTTATAGGCAATTGAAAGTTATATTCAAAATATACTTCTATTAAAATTAATATTCAATTAAATATTACTATTATAAAGCAATAACATCTTGGTAAATATAGTAATTTTCAAATAACGTATTTCAATATAATAGCCAAAAAATATATTATACATAAATTAATATAAACTTATCTATACTAATGCAACGTAATAAAACTTAATATAAATAATTTATTACTCATAGAATAAGCAGAAAAATATAAATTTTTTAAGGAAATGAAAAATAAAAACAGTTCTGCCATCTGTCGGCACAAATATGTACTCATATAAATGAAATACAGTTATCATTATTTTGTATGGAGTACATTACTATACTAGTTAGATGTATAAAACTTTTTAATTTTTTCTAATACTGTAATAGATTTGATGAAATGTGAAGAAAACTTAATATAAATAATTTATTACTCATAGAATAAGCAGAAAAATATAAATTTTTTAAGGAAATGAAAAATAAAAACAGTTCTGCCATCTGTCGGCACAAATATGTACTCATATAAATGAAATACAGTTATCATTATTTTGTATGGAGTACATTACTATATTAGTTAGATAGAAAAAATTAAAAAGTTTTATACAATACTGTAATAGATTTGATGAAATGTGAAGAATTAAATATTACTTAAAACTGATTAAATATACAAATTATATATGTGAAGATAATTTACAATGGATTAAAATATAGCACCTTCGTTATAAATGAGAGATCTAAATTGTTGTAGATTATTTTGATTTGTATTCATTGAAATTAAATAATTATAATATAGTAATTGCAGAATATAATGCCATTTTAAATAATTGCGCCATCTGTTGAGAATAAGATGAAAATAAATTCCATTTTTAATTTCTTAAAAAATTATATAAGATAACAACTGTTTGTAGATTATTTCGATTTGTATTCATTGAAATTAAATAATTATAATACACTAATTGCAGAATATAATGCCAGTTTAAATAATTGCGCCATCTGTTGAGAAAAAGATGAAAATAAATTCCATTTTTAATTTCTTAAAAAATTATATAAGATAACAACTGTTTTGATATTTTTATTATAGGATATGAAAGCACGATTAAATAAACATTCATAAATATTCTATTCAAAATATAGAATCAGATTTCTGATGGAAAATTGCTTATTCTAATTTTTAATAAATTGATCAATCTATTAAAATTCATATTTGTTATAGAATTAAAAGTGTTCCATAAAGCATAATCGAAATAAAAAATTTAAAGCTTTATTGGATTAAAATATTTAAATTTTATACAAAAATAAACATGTAACATGATACGTGTAACATGATATATCTGCACCATCAGTACGATGACACCTAAACGTAAACAGCCAGGTAGGCGGGGCTTCCCCGCTCCTAGCGTCGAGTATAAATCAAACAAAGGCATTTAAACGACCTACAACGGTTAGAATTTTGACCTTATAAACGTATTATTTAACAAATATCCATATAAATAGGAAATAAAAGCTTATTATTACTAAATTTTAAAAGAATATTAATAATATAACGAAATAAAAATTCTTTTATTCAGTTTGATTTCTCAATCAAAAAATATATTCTGACCGTAAGGGGGAGAAGGAAATCGATCGAAAAGTCAATGGAAACACAAAATATTACTTGATTAGATAATAAGCCTAAATATTATGTTTAATTAAACTAAGAAATTACTTAGATTTAAAACATAGTTCACAACAGAAATGTTAAAATTAAAATAGTTATTAAACGAAAAATAATAGAAATTCATTAAAACATCCAATTACAAAGTTATAGAGAAAGGGGAGATCAATCGACTGATATATAAATCATGTTTTTAGATAGAACGTGGACTATAAAAAAACAAAGTAAAAACAATAAAAAAAAATTTACAAATTTATATATAACTCAAAAACTATAAACGATAAATATATATGGCAAGCGAGAAAAATATTCAAAATTAGAAACCACATCGAATAGTAAACAGAAATATAACAATAAATGAAAATATTAATATTGATCCACCTAGGTAAACTAGCCGCTATTATTCCTTGTGCAACTAGTCAAAGATCCACCTTTGTGCTCTCGCTGACGTTTAAGAGTTTTTAAATGTTCCAAATGCACAAAAGCTACCCTATGATGAAACGGGAAAACCTATGCCATTCGTTATTGTTGGAGATGAGGCATTTGCACTATCACAGCAGATATTGCGACCTTATCCGAAGAGAAACCTAACAATGAAGCAACGAGTGTTTAATTACAGTCTAACCCGTGCTCGTCGAATGGTGGAATGCACATTTGGAATATTAGCAAACAAATGGCGAATTTTTCATCGGTCAATAGATGTCGAAATCGGATTTGCTGATGATATTATAAAAGCATGTTGTATTCTACTTAATTTTGTGAGGAAAAAAGATGGTGTACGAGTTGAGGATGAATCTTATGAATGTCTGCTACAAAGCTGTCATCCAACCGGAATGAGGAGTAACACATACGGCCTTAATATACGAGTTATTTTGCAAATCACTTTATAGCACCACAAGGTTCCATATCGTGGCAATATGATAAAATTTAAGTTGTAACATTTTACTGATATTTGAAAATTAATAAAAGGACAAAAAAATATATACAAACCTTTGTTTTGTTTTTCCTCTCCAGATAATTCGTTCCAATTATGTATAACATTCGAACACACTTCACCCCACAATTTTTCTTTCTTAGTACGGTCACTATATTCTTTCAATTTCTTATTGTAAAGGGCAGACCTCTTTTCTACCTCTAATATTATTCTTTCTGTGTCCAAGACACAATTTATTAGGTCATCTGTAGCTGTAGATTCAAGATCAGACATTTCGTTACAAAAATATTCTTCGAAATACGCTTTTAAATAAGAAAAAATCTTCAAAACATTCCCGATTTCAACTCAAGGTATGTACAAAGCAGCTTTCAACTGCTACTGAATAGTCGCAAGTGCGTGCAAGATCATATGACTCATTCGATATTGGCGACAATCGCGTCGCACCAAAAATAGGTCAGTTGCATATTTTTAGTCGCTGCGATAATTTAGTCGCATATGCGCGTGTTTGTGTTGGAAAGCATGTGTTCCATTTCTGCGACTAAATAATCGCGCGACAGGGAATCGTAAGTGCGCGCTTAGCCTAACGAACATTTAGCCTCCAATTTATATATAAATAATAATAAAAGAACTATGCTTCCTAAGAAAAAAATTAAAAAATACTGAATATTTCTAAAGATAAAACATAGACTCCTGAAAATTAGGAATTGAAGATTCTTTGTTTTCAACAGGATAATGATCCTAAGCATTCAGCAAATATAACAAGGTTGTAGATGCTTTACAATGTGAGAAGATAGCTAAAAATTCCTCCACCATCACCAGATCATAACTGTATTGACAACTTGTGGTATTTATTAGATTTGCAAGCGAATCAAAAGGAAAATTCACAACAAAAACAGAATTTAGGCAAATCAGTCAAAAGTAATTAGAGAGTTTTATTTAAAAAATGCATTTTAAGTTTCGAAATCTTTGATAAATATAAAGAAAATTAAGGTACCATCTATTTTTATGCGATATACTGCATTTTATTTTTATTATATTGATAAAATCAAAGCAGATTTCATTTTTCTAGATAAAACTATTTGGAAAACATTGAATCAAACGATAGTATTTACAGTTTAAGTTATTCACCACCAGGCGCAGCACTGTCACGCAGCATGAAAGTTGTAATAGGTAGTTAAACATTGAGCTTCGCTAGTGTATGCATTATACTGTGCTTATACTAATATATTGAATAAATTCTCAGAACAAGTTAAATAACAAAAAAATATAGATTTATTAGACTCAAAAATAGTTACAAAAGTGTTAATTCAAGTTTTATTTAAACGAAATAAAGCACGATTCAAATAAAAAACAACAAAACTTATTTAATCAACTCAAATATTCAAAAATCAAGTTATTCTCAAGAAATAATCCTTAAATACTACTTAATTCTACTACTTCCACCACCGATACAAACGTTAAGCAATCGTAGACCTTTACAAGAATTCAAATGTCACTCATCCAATTTCACTTTAAGAACCAACACCTTGCTGAGTTGTTGGTTGCGTCTGCTTTTATACGAATGACGTACAGTCCCGTGTCGCTTCATTTACATAAATACACGTAACAAGTTTAAATTTATTTGCTTACAGAGTTCCAATTCATGTCATCATCCTTACAATTTAATTATATACGAACAAAATATCAATACAATATCATTCTTCTCATATCGGATCAGTGGTAAAACTTATTTTTTTAGATTAGATGATGACGTCATTATCCGAGAAAGCTCGACTGGAAGACGGATGTCCGTCCGTAACACGTGATTGCGAAATATTGAGATAAAGTATGTGGAAGTAAGTCAACTCGTAAACTAAAATATAATACGTTAGATAATATTGAAAATAACGATAAAATAATAAAAGAGTATAATAAAATAAAAACAGGACAGGTCAGAGTTAACTTCCTCACACTCCTCCCCTAATAAAAAAAGGAACTGCGTAGCATTTTTCTTTAAAAATTTTATCCATCGGAGCTTACCCTTTACAATTTCTGTAAACTTTGCATAGCCTCACTGATATTTAATTAATAAAGTTTTTTTTTCTTTGAGCATTTAGTTGATCCTTAAAATCTAACATGTGGAGGTAAATTTCTAACATAACAATACATTATATCCATAAAGGATGCTTGATCAATATCGATCGTTTGATGACGGGAAAATTTTGTTTCCTTTCGAAGGCTGTAAGAGATTCCCCCCCTGTTAATTTTTAAATTTTGTTAATATTTTAGTAATAATCTCTTACAGTCATCGATGAACAATATTTACGTTCCAAAATGTTTCAATGACAACCTTTTTGGATTTACAATTACTACTGCTGAAAAGAAAATCATAACTATACAACCTATTTTCTTCGGGAAGGAAATGACCACCTCACTGATGTTCCTCACTGGGTATGATGGCCTGTTAAACAGGCGGTACTTCTTTTGGTTGGCGATATGCTGACAGCCACGAATAGCTCCACTAACTGGATTCTTTAGTTCATAGTTAAGTGGGATATCACCTTTGAGACCTCGTACGGTCCTGCCCACTTGGTGCTGAATTGTCTACGGGCAGAAGAAATAGGATGAGATTTTAGTAACACTAGGTCACCCACCTGAAAAGTTTGTTGTCGACGACGACAATTATAATGCTGTGTCTGTTGATTCTGCGCAGAACTGAAGTTTCTGCGAGCCGTATTCATAATTTTTTGTAAATCTATTAGCTTATCTTCAACGGAAGTTGGCAGGTTAGGGTACTGTGTTAGGCGTCCCAGCTAAAGCATGATTTCTCGTCCAAGGTGCAATTTCGCCGGTGTATAGTGGGTGGAGTCTTGGACGGTTGACCAGATTGCTAAAGACAACTCCTGTTGGTGAATATCCCAATCTCGATGATTCTTATGAATATATGCTCAGATCTTACAGCCTAAAGTGCGACTGACTCGTTCTGTCATGTTCGATTGGGATGGTAGAGAGTGGTGAAAACGTGTATTATTCTCAACTGGGTGCAGACTTCGGCCATCAAGTGTGAGATAAATTGCGGTCCATTATCGGAAAGTAAAGTTTTAGGTAGTCCATACCTGCAAAAATACTCATTAAACAAGGCATTTTACCACAGTTTCCCAACGGAAACAGTTCAACACATTTACTAAAATAATCAGTTATTACTAAGATATAGGATATCGACACCTACTTGATCGCCGGGTTCCATCATATGTGCACTTTGCAATAGTCCTGTCTGACGTTGTTGATCGAATTTGACGGTTTGACAAATATGACATGATAAAACGTATTCTTTTATGTCTTGAACCATGGCTGGCCAATAGCACCTTTGTCGAACTTTTTCATAATCTTTCTGACACCAAGGTTACGGGCCATCGGATGATCATGTAGTTCTTGTAAGACAGCATTTCTAAGAGTCCTGGCGATCACGGATCTAAAGCTTCCAGGATTGATTTGTTTTTCTTCTTGTATAATATAAAATGTCATTAGTCAATGTTGGATCTGGAGGTAGACTGCCGGTCGCTAAATATTCATATAATCCTCTCCACTCGTCATCGTTCCGTTGCTCATTAATTAATTCGTTTTTTCCGGGGATGAAGAGGACTGCGCAAATGCGAGAACGGTAGTCATCTTCCTTCTCGTTAATACCAGTTGCGTCGGCAGATCTGGATAGTGCGTCTGCTAGCTCATGCTCCATTCTCTTGGTGTGTTTTACTGAAAAATTAAATTCCTGTAATCGTAATGTCCATCTCATTAACCTACCTGTGAGGTTGGTTGAACTGTAGCCATTTTAAAGTAGCGTGATCCGTTACTACAGTGAATTCGCTGCCAGAAACAGCCAGAAGAACAGCCAGAAACTCCAATTCCATGGTAGAGTAGTTCCGCTCTGCTTTGTTCAATATTCTACTGGCATATGCGATGACTCGCTTATGACATAGCACTGCTCCTAGGCTGACGACATTTGCGTCCGTGCAAGGTGTATCTTTCGTATCAATTGCATGCTCCACCATGTTGGTTAGTCCTGCATTATCATTAAAAATCAAAATGGAAAAATTGTAATAAGGTTTCTTTTAATTGGACTAACCTCTTTTTCTAACGGAGTCTGTAGATCAGCCAAAAATTAATGTCACGATTTTGTTCATTTTTATCCTCTATTCTGAGAGCTAACTTGGATGCTTCAAAGTCTAGTGTAACAATGTTTTCGAATAAAATCGAGTCCCAATAAACAGGGCACCGCCAGATCTGGCACAACCATATAATTCTGCTTAAGAGTGGCATTGTTCACCTTTATGTCCCAAAAGTTCTATATTCCTCGCCCCAAAATGTCCCAAAAAGTTCTATATTCCTCGCCTTGCACTGCTAACTGTACCTTCGGACCTGGATGAAGGCGAATTTTCGGATTTTTTTGACTTATTTCATATAATTTCACTAATGGAAGTGTCATCGGCTGCAGTGTCTATACGAGCATTAACAATAATATTAATAAAAATGGAAATGAAATAAATGGCAAATTGGTCTTACTTATAATTGATAATCCTATAAAAAAGGAGGATTTTTTTCAAATTGTCAAGGCATAAGCCTCCTGCCTTGGCATCTTACTTAGCTTCCCTGACGCTGATTTCGTCCAGCTTGATAGGCTATGTTAGTAGTAGTAGTCCTATGGCGTCTTTGCGGGCAATCCTTAGAAAAGTGGCCCCAACTTTGACAATTGTAACACTGAATATTCGACGATCTATTATTGTTTGGCATTGATGCAAGTTGAGGATTTTCGGGTGGAATCCTCTGACGATTTCGTTCTGTAGTGTGCCTTTGAGAATAATTTGTTGTTTCTCTAGGAGAAGAAGTCGGACATTGACTTCGAGGTGGCTCCGTTCGTCGGCGGAATACATAGTGCTTAGCGGCTTGAATGACCTCATTGATTGTTGGAAAGTTTCTACTTTCCAAAAATTCCCGCATGTTTAACGGCAGCTGGGAAATCATGCATTGGATTATTTCTGAATCAGTTGCTAACGGTCTCCAATTTCTATATAGTTGGATAGTGTCCACTAAGAAAGTTTCGACATCTCCTCGACCATCATAATTTCGGTTAAATAGTTTTTTCATCAAATCTACTTCATTTATGAAAGGCGAAAATAATTTCATTAGACTATTTTTAAAGTGTGACCAGACCCTACCTCTTCTTCTGCCTTCAATTCGCCACCACTTGGCAGGGTTTCCTTCTAAATGGCCAGCTGCGATATCAACCCATTTGTCTTGGGGAATTCCCCAAGCAATAAAATAATCTTCTATATTAGAAAAGAAGTCGTTTATATTTGTCTTACCGTCATATTTTGGCATGGGTGGGGACGGAATATTCATAACAATAATTGGTCGGGAGGTTGAAGGCAGAGGTTGAAGTGGGACTACAGGTGCGTCAGGAGTACGTTGTTCCTGTGTGGACGGGTGACAACTTCCGGTGGCTTGTGCGATTCCGGGAGAATTTGTAAGTTGTTGTTCAATACTGTTTATTCTCTCTGTTATCTCATTTACCATATTCACTAAAATATTCCACTGTTCATCAGAAACACTAATCATATTCTCGGCCATCTTACTAAAGAGGTGGTTAAGTATCGCAAAATTGAAAAAAGTGACAAATACCAAAAATGAAAAAATATTATACTACTAAAATATGGCACTTATCAAGCCAATTCAATAAATAACACCAATCAATTCAAAATTAATAAATACCACAAAGTGTCAAAGTAATTTCAACGAGCAACAATACTACTTACAACTAACCTAATGGTTTAACCACTCTGCAAATTTCAGAGTTTGGCCTGAGCTCAGGTCTTTAACTAAATTCTAGCTTAAATATAATGAACTTCAAAACAATCTAACAACAAATTAACGTTTAACCGGTAAAACAAAACCTATAACTTACAACTAGAAGTAACGAATAGGTGTTAGATCGAAAACAACAAGACGATGTTAGAAACTTATACTAATAAATTCTCAAAACAAGTTAAATAAAAAATATAAATTTATTAGA
This sequence comes from Olivierus martensii, assembly GCA_000484575.1. Lineage (NCBI taxonomy): Eukaryota > Metazoa > Arthropoda > Arachnida > Scorpiones > Buthidae > Olivierus > Olivierus martensii. The sequence goes on from AYEL01033376.1 coordinate 25,241, forward strand.
TTCAAAAACACTTACAAAAAGTGTTAATAAATGCTTTATTGAAACAATAATAAAGCAACAAGCAATTAGTCGACAAAACTTGTTTAATCCAATTCAAATATCAAAGAACAAACCTTAACTACTACTTAAATCTACTACCTTCACCACCAATATAAACTTCAAGCAAATTGTAGACCTTTACAAGAATTCCAATGTCACTGACCAATTTCACGTCGATACAACACCTCGTTGTGTCGTTGTCCCGTTTTTATACCGGTGACTTACAAAACCTGCTTTGCTCATTTGCATAATTTCGCGTAACAATATCAATTTGATTAGCTTATAGAGTAATTCATTCATGTCATCCTCTTTACAATTTATTTATACATCGAACAAAAACATCGATATGGGATCATTCTTACATTGTTATATCCGATTAGTAGTAAAATTATTCAGATGAGATGACGTCGTTAGCCGGGCCAGCTCTTTCGAAGGACGGTTTCCGATTCCGTAACTCAAGATTGCTAACTACTACGACGGTGATGGTGGAAGTAAGTCAACTCTTAAACTAAAATATAATATGTTAGATAATATTAAAAATAATCATAAATAATAGAGTATGGCAAGATTCTGCTTTTCATGGAATCCGAGATTTTTGCATAATATTTTTAGTCATATTACTAGTAGTACATAAATTAATCGCGAAAACGGAACCGATAAGTGGCTATACGAAAAAGTACTTATCACAATAAAGTATCGATACGTGTATGCGACGCCATCTTGAAAGAGACAATGTCTTGCCCGACACTTTCAAGATTTAAAATTATACGAATTCGGATAGAAGAGTGATTCCGTTATATGAATTCGTGTTATAGGAGAGCACGTTATACGGGTGATTATTGTAATATATCTTGAAGGTGTCGCGCAAGAATTATATTCAAACTCCTTGGCAAGAATACTTCCATACCACCCCTTTTCTCAGAAATGCGATGAGATAGAAAGTAGGAAGAAAAATTTTGATTACCAAAGTATATCCAGGGAATCAAAAAGTTATGATGAAAATTTTGTGGGCCCACTAAAAGTAGAAGCATGAGTCAACTTTGAAATCTCCAATGAAAACATATGCTGATTTGGGCATAATTGAATAGAACTATGAAAAACAAACAACTTTTGTCTTGAAAATTTTTTAATATCACCTACAGATTGTGAGATATCACAAAAAAAGATGCTGCCACATGTTCCGACGATTGAGCTATTCAAGTAATAAGAAGAAGAAGAATCTGACAGAGGATATATATGTACATCCATGGCACTCATAAAGAACTGAAATAAGTCAGGAAACTCTTGTTTTTGAGTATGAATACCTCAAGAACTCTTGTTCTTGAGGTATTCATACTCAAGAACAAGAGAGACCTATGCTCCATGCTGAACTGTGATGGTGAAAGACTTGTTACACCTGCTACCACCAAGTATCCAAATTGGTCTTAAATCTGCATAATATTGCTCTTTGCTGCTTCAGTAGTGTTCCTCAGTGTACACAGATGCTCTCTGTCAGATTCTTCTTCTTATCTTCCTAGCAAATCATGTCAAAATGGAAAATTTTATTTTCCATTTTTGATAGGACATCAAAAAAAACAATTGCACAGAATCAAAAAAAAATTTTTATAAATATATCTTGAAATGTCAGCTGTCAAAATTTATAATGACAATATGATTTAGAACAAAATTGGCAGGTAAAAATACAACTAACACCACTGGTGAGAAAAAAACAAAATTACTTTCCAAAAAACCCAAAAGATTTAACATTTTATTATATATGATATATGAATATATAGTGAAACACAAGTATATCAAAATGATTGGAACTGGAAAACTTTTATATTATAACTGAAGTGAAAAGAAGAATTTAAAAAAATGTTGGGGGCTTTTCCCAAAGTTAGTTTTATGAGATTATAATGGTATTCTTTGAAAAAAATTGTTTTTTTGAAGATTTTTTTGAAAAATATAATTAAAAATTATATAATATACAATAATTTATTTTAATTACTGTTGATTTTATGAATTATATACCTGTAATTACTGTAATTGATTGATCAGTCAGCAAACAGCAGACTTTATGTATAGGTCTATTTCCCTTCTAAAGTGTACTGATTTGAAGATAAAAAATTAATTTTGTTAAAGTTTATAATTTATTTACTAAATTATTTTAGTGACTGCATGCTAGAAAAGCAAAGAAACAATTTTAGTCTAATAAAATCATATAATTTTTTACCACCCTCTTTCAATAAACAATAATCGTAAGAAAAATTCCTGGCGTATTTTTGGTTTTCAAAACAAGGTGTAAAACCATAGCAAGCTTTCTTCATTACGACGATGGTCATGAGACGTTTTACTTCTCGTTCAATATGGCAGTGGTACATGGTTCGTTTACCAATTCTGAGGTAAAATGTTCTGCAGATAAATGTTTAAGAAAACAACAACACATTTTAATAAACAAGGGAAGTTTTCTAAGTTTCTAGGGAAATTCTCGTTTGTATTTCTTTCCATTTTTTAATTTTTTCTGATTGAAAAGATTATTACAAAAAGAATTACAACTATCATCCACCTTAATAAATAAAATACTACTCTAGTTTCGAATTCAAAGTGTGAAACTGAAATCAAAACCAGAGTATGATACTACATTTGTAACATGTGCAGTTAGTGTTCTCACTCCTTTTGATGAAGTGGAACAAGCCCAACAATTGTTTCTTTCAACTTGAGGGAAATTTTTATTCCACTATTGTTTAAATGACATTTATACAATACTGATCAGTTATAATGAAAAAATGGCATCTCGTGAAGAATTAAAATAAATTTTAATTCTTCACGAGATGCCATTTTTTCATTATAACTGATGTTTATGAATCCATTCTGCCATTTTTTTCATAACAACAGTGTTTTAATACAATGTTAACCTATGGATGTCGGTCAGAACTGCAAAACCATTTTGTTATAATCGATTTTTCATTATAATTGTGTTCCACTGTATATTCATATATATGGTATTTCACATATTAAAAAAGAAATTGTTTATTATGATCAAATGAATATAAAAATAAAGCTACAGTATGAAATATATGATACTATATTGTATTGGCGATTTCAAATCCTTCTGTATTTGTTGAATGATGGAAATTTTAGGTTTGATATCAGTGCATTATGACAAAATATTAGTACTTTAAAACATCATTCACTATAATATATAATCGATTTTATTATCAATAGATAGTAAAATTGATTTTATATTATAGTGAGAATATGCTAAGTAGAGTATACTATATTTTCAAAGTTTGGTTTATTAGAAAAATTTTCAAATATAGATAAATTCTGATTTATAACAATCCAATTTTTCATGTTGAGTATAATTCAACATGTTTTTGTATGATCTTTTTTATCTTTTTTACAATACAAGATTCCAAATTACAAAGCTGTATATAATTTATTAGATTGAAGCAAGTCTATAGTCAAATACTTGATAACTTACACTTATGATGATCATCAATTAATGGTATTTCTATGGTTGTCATGTATATACATAAACTTCCTCAGTCAGTTTTTTGCTTCAGTTTAAGAAAAGTGAAAAATCATGAATTCAGGGAATAATTATTGTATTTTTTTTTTTTTTAATAAAGCACATTATTGTTACTAACTTATTTTAGTTTTATTTTCTTGTTTGAAAAAAGAATATTTAATATTGAATTTTAATTGCTATATGTTTGAATAAACTGATACTATTATAATAAAAATTCAATGAGACTGCATTAAACACAAACCAAAAAATGATAAAGACTGATATGAGGATAAGGACAGGAGTGGGGTATATGAAATTCCTTTAACGAATCACTCACTGGATAGGGAAAAGTTTTATATAGGATATATGGAGAGGAACTTAGAAGCAAGGATAAAAGAACATAAAACAGACCTCAAGTACAGTAAACTCTCCACTGCACTAAGCTAGAGATTGCTGCTGCACGATGTTGAAGTGCAGTGGGGAAGAGCAAGAATTATTTAGCCAGATGAGAAGAACTGGGACAGGAATATGATTAAGGCATTAGAAATCCTCAAAAAGAAAAAGAAAGGATTTGTGATAAATTTTACAGAACCAGAAACGATCCCTAGTGCATGGAGATGGTTGTTTAAAGTCAGCAATGCAGACTAAAGGATATGCTATGATTGGTTTTCGATACTATCATAAGGGAACACTGCTTGTTATGACAATTTTTATTTTTTTTATTTATAACTTTTATTTTTATTTTTTAATGATTGCAGATAACTGTACGTATTTTTAATTTGTGTAGATTTTTAATAATTTTTAAAATTTGTATAATTTTGTATGGTTTTTGTTTTTATAATATACTTAATGTATTCTTAGAAGATTGGTCACGTAATGATATGTATGGCTTTGCTGGCAGGTGGTGTTAAGGAGAGTGCTTCCAGATATAGACCTGCCCTTTAAATTTTGTCATGTTTGTTTATTTTGTGTAGTTAGGTCCCCTTTCTTAGTGACAGGGTGAGTCTTGTTGTAGCAGCTGAGGAAGATGCCAAGTGTGTTGAAAACGTTCCTGAATAAAATCTTTTGACTGCTAAAGGGCTTTTGATTATTATTATTTTCTGATATTATTAACAAAAAAGTAAAGGTTTTGACTACTGAAGGACTTTCTGTTTTACTTTTTTGTTTTTGTTTTGTGCAGTATTTTTGAACTTTTATTCTGATACTATTATTCAACTTATAAAATATAGTGTTATATAATATTTATTTTTTGACAATAGTTTGCTAACATAGAACTAAACAATACAAAAATATAACTATCACTTTCATTATTTTATCTGATCATGTTATTTTCAGTTGATTTTTTATTATAATAATGTTAAATTTAGGCTTCAGAATTATTTCTGAGTTTTAGAAGACTTGCCAAGTCAAACTTTGGATTCTTGGAGAGTGGTTACATTAAGTTTTTGTATTTTGTGAAAAAATGAAATTAACTCCAACACAGCATAATAATCTGATATTTTTGATAAAATTCATATAATAATTAATAATTCTGATTAGATAGGAAATATACAATAATTATTTTGTTTTTATCCAGGACATTGAATCTGTGCTTTTGGTAGTTGTTATATGTGCTGGCCATATTTTGATTTTATCAGTTTCAATAAAATTTCTTAGGGCATTTTTGTTTCATTTTCTATTTTTAGCTTATTATTTAAATATTGTGTCTATAAAGACGCAAACAGGGAAGAAAATTTCTTTTCAAAACTATACTTCAATACAAATTAAGGTAGGAAAATTTAATAATTTTTTCCTTCATAATTTCCTTTTCAAATCATGAGGGAAATTATAGAAGAAGGAAAAATTATATGAAACTAAATATATTAAATATTTCTTTTTAAATAGTTAATTATTTTTACAATTTTTAATTTACAAACAAAATGTTTAAATTTTATATTATTTTTTAAATAAGAATAAATTGCAAATCTTATTTTTTAAATAAGATTTGCAATTTAAAATTACTTAATAAAAAAATTCCAATATAAGCAAATTGCATAATATTGAAAATATAAATAAAATAATGAAAATTTATAATAAATATCAAAATTAATGGAAAATATACAAATACTAAAGTTTATATATTATAATTTATATTAGCACCAAATATATCTTAAATTTAAAATGAAAAATCAAAAATAAAATTACATACTGTCATTAAACGTTTATATTCATGTAATCTTTCTTTTGAATTTGCAATAAACAAACCACCATTATTAATCCAACCTGGATGCACACCACTTTCACTTTCTAAAACATTATGCAATAGATGACGAGTATGGTTAAGAATTTCTATATCAGTATCACTTGGTCGAAGACGCCATATTAATCCTTAAATTGAATAAAAATATTAAATGTAATTCTATAGAAATATTTATTTCCTCAAATAATTTATTTAAAATATGTTAAAAAAAATTATTTTCACAAAAGATTAAATATTTCAAAGACAATTTAATAAGTTATACATAGATAAACTAACAATTTGATGCATTGATGTAGCTTTAAATTATTCATAAAATAGTAAATTTTGCAACATGCTATATATTTTAATTTGATTCAAATTCATTTCAAAGAAACTTTGTGTGCTTGAAGGTATTTCAAAATATAATTCTAAAATATTTGAGGATGCATTTGTCAGTCTCTCTTTTTCAATCTCCATAATATCATATTATTATGGTTAACTTAATAAACAATCAAACAAATCAAAAGTTAATAACCAAAATATCAAGGTAATCAAATCATAAGTTAATAAAAAAGAACTACTATTAGATGACTTTTAGTAGCATTTGATAATGCACACAATAAGATATAAGAGTTAAAACTATTTATAAGTGGAATCCATAGTTATTTATAAATTTGTATTTGGAAGAAATAATAGTCATAACTAAGGACACAAGCACGACTAGCAGTTGAGAAAAATAACTTAAATACTTTAATAAACCGGAACCGGAAACGATCCATAGTGCATGGAGATGGTTATTTAAAGTCAGCAATGCAGACTAAAGGATATGGTCGGTTTTCGATACTCCCGTAAGGGTGCACTACTTGTTGTGGAAGATTATTACCTTTTAATTTTTTATTTTTATTTTTAATATTTTAATGATGGCAGATAACTATGTATTTTAAATTCGTGATTTTGAATAATTTTTAAAATTTGTATAATTTTTGTTTATAATATACTTAATGTATTCCTAGAAGATTAGTCATGTAAGGAAATATATGGCTTTACTGGCAGGTGGTACTAAGGAGAGTGCTTCCAGATGTAGACCTGCCTTTTAAATCTTTGTTGTGTTTGTTTATTTTATGTAGTTAGGTCTCCTGTTCTAGTGTAGCAGGGTTAGTCATGTTGTAGCAGCTGAAGAAGATGTCAAGTGCGTTGAAAATGTTACTGAATAAAGTCTTTTGACTGCTAAAGGGCTTTTGAGTATTATTATTTTTAGTTTGTGTTTAGTGCATAAGATACACACACTTTAAATGCATGAAAAAGTTCAGAAAGTGAAGCTGATATTATTAAAGAAAAAATGTTCTCATTTACCTGAAACAGTGAAACAGTGGTAAGGAAGATGTAATTATTAAATGAATTTTATATAGGCTGTATATTTTTTTCTTTCCTTCTGCTTTACATATACAGTGGTACCTCACAATTTGACACTAATCTGTTGCCAAACTAGTGTCGAATTGAGAAACTGTCAAATTATAGGACAATTTTTCCCATATAAGACTATGGAAAATAGATTAATTTGTTATCGACCTCCATCCCACTCCCCTAATGGGTGAGGTGAGAGAAAATACACTATATTATAGGGTAGTTCGGAAAGTAATTTTTTTCATGAAAATGAACAACAATTTTTTATAGTATATAAATATTTTATTTAATTATATTCATTTTTCCAACACATATTGCCATCTTTCTGGTAGTAGCATGATTCCATGCTCATAGAATTTTTGATCATTGCTTGCAAAAAACTGAACCAACTGATTTTTGACATTCTCATTTAAACTAAGTGTTTTGCCATCTAAAGAATTCTGTTAAGACCGGAATAATAATAATCAGAGGGTGCCAGATATGGCGAATGTGGTGAGTGTGGTAGCACATCCCATCCAAGCTATAACAGCTTCTGACGAGTCATCAAACTTGTATAAAGTTTGGCATTGTAATGGTGAAACATGACTTTTCTCTTAATCAATTCTGGCATTTCTGTTTGATGGAATCACTCAATTTGTCCAATTGGTGGCAGTACACTTCTGAATTAATTGTGGAATTGTCTAGCAGAAGCTCAAAAAAAAAAATTCCCTTGAAATCCCACCAAACAAAGAGCATCTTTTTCTGATGCATGTCAGGTTTCAAAGTACTTTGAGCTGGTTCATTTCTTCTGTTCCATGATTGCTTGCATTCAACTTTGTAGTAAACAATCTATTTTTCATCAACAGTTATGATCCACTTCAGAAAGGGATCATTTTCTTCATAGTTGAGCACACATATGTTGATGCAATGGAACAAATCTTTCTTTAAGAATATGTGCAACCCAAATATCAATGTTTCAACTGGTTGTGAACAGTTGAATTAAAAAAATTCAATCTTATAGCAAATTCTAATGTTGTTATTCAGTGGTTTGCTTCAACCAACGTCTTTATTTTGTCTTCATCAGCTTCAACTGGCCTTCCAGAATGTAATGCATCTTTAATATCGAAATTGTCAGAATGAAATTTTGCAAACCAGTTTTGGCACTTGTGTTCTGTTAACACATCTTCTCCATACACTTCACATAACTTTTTTCTTGTTTGAAAGGCATTCTTACCATTTTTGGTAATAAAAAGCAAAACATGCCAAAAATCTCCATTTTTTTCATTTTTGATAGGACACCAAAAAAAACAACTGCACAGAATCAAAAAAATTTTTTATAAATATACCTTGAAATGTCAGCTGTCAAAATTTTAAGTGACAATATGTCTTAGAATGAAATTGGTAGGTAAAAATACAACTAATCCACTGGTGGGAAAAAACAAAATTACTTTCCGAACAATCCAATATTTATTTTATTATACATTTTACTATTGTATATCACACTAAATTACAAAATACACTATTTTATACACAGTTCACAATTTATTATCCCTTGGATGTTAGAGTAAAGTCCTCTTTATTCTATTCTACCTTTGAATCTATCAAACTAGCCTGAACTTGCTTTAAATTCCTTAGTTTGATCTGAGGTACATCCTGAAGTTTTCTTCTGCAATTCTTCAAAAATTAACCTAGGCTTCTTACAGATCATTGCCTGAGTTACTGGATCTCCCTACATCTATCTTTATCTAATCCAGGTGAGAAGTAGCTTTTCCATCTCTTCAATGCATTGATTAAAAATCTATTCTTGTCAGAAATCTTTATTGTTCCAGCAGACACACTAGCATTCATAATCTTCTCTTTTTGTTGCAAAACATTGCCAAGTTGTCCTAGAATGCCATATTCTTGAGCTGCATCTGTAATTATTTTACTTTTCTGCACTTTATCTGCAATTTCTTTCTTTTCTATATTCTCAATCAAGTGTTCTTCTTTCTTGAATTATTCTTCTGTTTACTTCTCTTTGAACTCATCACTAAATTTCACTCAAAAAATTAATAATAACTATGGATGCACAAATTTTTTTCTTTATGAAAAATGCAGAATAAGGAAAATTAAAACAAACAACACGAGCAAACACCAAAGCAACCCAACAAGAACTGACAAATAACCATGCAAATAACAAATAACATCACACAATTTCATGCATGTGCATGCACCTTCTTGCAAAATTCAACTGTTGAATTGCAAAGTACCACTGTATTATTTTTTTTAGGGTCTTATGTATATATATTTTGTTTATGTTTCTTGTTATTAATATTCTTAATAAAAATAAAGTTTCTTATGTGGAATTAAAGAAAGTTATATGTTTTTAATTGATTTTGGAATGTAACTCATCTTTTTGTATTGACTCCAGATCTCATATAACACAGTGTTTTTCAGGAACCTATCTACTGTGTTTTAGGAGGGATACCTATATATATATAAAATAAAATGATGGGTTGTGCATGGAAACACTTAATCATTATTTAAAATTCAAATAAACAATTTAAATAAAACTCTGAAATCAGATAAATAATATACAATGAAAAACGTTTAACATGAAACTGAGGGGATTGAAATTTTTTTCGTGCTAAACAATGCAAAAAAGACACAATGTTTTTGATGTCGTCAAATTTTATTAATTCGATTTTCTGACAATTATACATATTTAATAAGAAAACACGTAAAAATTATTGTTTTGTTGGGAAAAAAAATCTGATATTTTTTTTTGTAGTGTCTTTTTCAGTATCAAATTGTCGACAAATTGTTCGATATCATCCATCGTTTTATTCATTTCACCATTCGAATGTGCATCTAAGTAACTGCGCATACTTTTCATGATGTTCCGCATTTCTGACGTAGTGGGGACAGAACTGCAATGTTGATTTCATTGTCAAATTCGTCATCAGAATCTGCATTGATGGGATCTTTTGAACTCTGAACGATCTCCAAAATATCTTTGTCTGTTATAACTGGCGCTGTACACACATCATCATTGACTGCAACAAATTCATTCAATGATACTATAAGACAGTCTAATAATGTAGAAACTTTCCCAAACATTTCATTAAATGTTGGCTCAATTTCAATATCTGCCGATTCTTGAGGCATCAAAGAATCTGCTACTTTGGAGAATCATGCATGGCGAAAACAATTTTCAATCATCTTTGGCATCACTAAATTCTATGCAGAGCACAACATATGTAGTGCATCTAATAAATTAATGGAGAAATCTTCTTTTGCTTCGATTGCGAGTAAATATTTTCAAAGCAATTGCTTTCGATAGTGAAATTTCAAGTTCTGTATAATGCCTTGATCACAGGGTTGTAAAACACTTATGTTATTCGGAGGCAAAAATATAAGCTTTATAACTTTTAATTTAATATCAGGGTGTGCCGGACAATTATCAATAATAATTGTGATTTTACGCTTTTTTCGTAAAAATCACTTATCCAAATTGAGAATCCAATCAGTGAACATAGTGGCCACCATCCACATTTTTTTGTTCGCCGTATATTCGACCGGTAATGTTCTTACATTTTTAAAACACTGCGATTTTAAACTTTTCCCAATGATAAATAAGGGTAGTTTTTCAGATCCATCCGAATTGCATCCTACCAATACCATAATTCTTTCTTTAGAGATTTTCCCCCTAAACATCATTGTCCCTTAAATGATAAAGTTTTATTGACAAGCAGCGGTAAAATAAGGCAGTTTCGTCGGCATTGAAGACATCTTTCACGTCATATTCTTCAATTATTGAAGGAAACGTAGACTGCAACCAATCTGTTGTCATTATCGGTAAAACTTGGTTAGCTTCACCACAAACATTTTTAACACTATGCCATTCCTTTGCTTGAAACGTTCCAACCAGCCTGGATTTGCAGAAAATTCAATACCCATTTGTTTTGCAAGTTCATCAGCTCTTTCCAGCAATAAAGGTCCTGATATGGGAGCATTCTGAGACCTAGCTTGTTTGAACCAAACAAGCAATGCAGTCTCTAAATCTTTGTGCTTTGCCGTTCTCATATGTTTTCTCTCTGGCTCGAACATACTGCGCTCAAACATGGCAGTAATTTGATCTCTATTTTTAATTATCGTCGACAATGTAGTGTGGGGATGGGGTCTATTAAAATTATCAATCAAATTATCGTTTGTCCTGACACCAGGTGTGATGATTTATCGCGCTCACACCAAATGCGAAATTTTAGATATTTCTGGCCGAAAAGAACTTAAATTTGGGCACATGGGTAAGTGATGCTCAAGAATTTGAAGAGTTAGAAGTTCATAGGAATAAAAACACTCTTTTTGTAAAAATTAATAAAAAATAAAAATTTATTAAACTTAATTAATAAAAAGAATAATACATAATTGAAATGTTTACAAAGATATATATATATAAATGAGTACAAAAAAAAAGGAAGCGAAACTGTCTTAACAAACTAACGAATTCCTAACTTAGTTATACAAAGAAAATTCTATATAAACAGGGAGGGATCCTACGTCTGGCCCACTAACATACCTTGAGAGAGACTTTTGTTTTTTCTTCCTCTTTTAAATTCTTTCTTCTGTTATATTTTTTTTATCCAAGATGAAAGCGATAGATGCAAGCAAAAAAAAAATGAAGGCCTCGACAGCTAAAGTCAGACAGACAAAGTGGTGGAAGTCTGGACATTCTGTTGTTTCTCTCTCTAGTCTCTACTTGGTCCACCCAATCACATCAATGGAGAGAGAGGTTCGAATTCGCTTGTGACCTTATTTGGTCAAGCGGTCCCTTCTCTCTTCCATTGAGATTGGCAGGTGGACCCCTCTGACAAGAAAGTTTATTTTACTATTTTCTCAGGCCATTTGACCTAAGACTTTGAAACTGTCTGCAATAAGATATTTATATTTTCTCTCCAGGCATGTTTATGGGTGTGTTTGTCAAGATTTTACATTCTTTGTTCTCCCCCTAACCTAAGGATTGTTTAAAATTAATTTTTCCCAAATGAATTTGTTAGTTTTACACTTAAAATTTTGATTATTAATTTCAACAATTCAAAATAGCATATATAATATTGACAAATTAGTATAAAAAAATTAAAAGTCATTAATATTATAAAATAAGTTTCAGTTACATCTTTAGTCATCATTATACAATATTTAAAAATTAAAATATTAAAAAATAATCATTATAATAAAAATAAAATGTCATACAAATTAAGAAATATTAAACAATAGTTGAAAGAGTTCAAAGTTGGCTCTGCAAGACAAAGGAGGCAGTTCTAGGAAAGACGATCTTGTTATCTGGTAATTGGATCTTCAGTTTAACTCTCCCGCAACGGTCAAAGTTTCCTGTAGATCTATTGTTGGCTGTTTAGAGATTGATTTTTAAAGTTAAAAAAATTAAACTGCAGGAAAATTTTTTTTTTTTTGGTCCGGGCCTCACAGTAGAGTTAGCAATGCCAAATTCTTTACAGATTTCCATTTTCGACCTCCGTTTTTCATCAACTGCCGTAAGCAGCTCCATCTTCATTTTAAGCAAAATAGCGGTTTGTTTTCATCCAGATTACTCAGCCAGTGTACACACAAAAAATAAATTTACAGTACTGTACCTGTACAGTATTTAAAACACGAAATTCACCGATTTTGACAAAATATTCCCTGATTGTGACACAAAATTCACCGATTTCGAACTGCTTCTACTTATCAAACGACACGCGGTAACCTAGCAACAGTAGCGACTCCTGTTTATTTTGTTCGGTGTAACGAAAAAATTAGCCAAAATATCTGGGTGACGATGCGACTGCAGAAAGCAGGGATATTTTGTTTGTCCGAGAAGCGAAATATTTTCGTGTTAAGCGATTTTTGTTTTGTGTTAAAAGAAAAAAAATGTATGAAATTTCATAATATTTTCTTGGGACCGCAGTATTATTTCTTGTTAACCGATTTTTCATGTTAAGTGTTTTCATGTTAAACGTTTTTCACTGTATTAATGTATTTAAGGATGAATTTTTTAAAATGTTTTTCTTTGTAAACATATTTAAAAATTTTATAGTTTGTTTAGTTATGTCACAAAGCAATGCAAAAATACTGACAGCAATGCTTGAAGTGATATGCTATTTTTAGAAATGATTAATTATCTTTTACTTCAAATAAAGTTCAAAATATTTTTCACTTCTTATAGAATAATTACTATATAACAGCACAAGTTCAAGCGAAAGACAGATATATTTATTTCCTAAAGATCTTTCAGCTTAAGAAAGCCATCTTCAATAGGAATAAGTAAAAGAATTACAAATGGAACAATTGTTAATTTGAATACAAGAACATTTACAACAAAATCAATAATCATTTAAAAATGATAATTAATCATTTAAAAATTATAAAATGATTAATTATCATTTCATTATGTTTTTTATAAGTGATCACATTCAGCTTACTTACAATTCAGCACTACTTGCAGTTGAGTAACTCTAATCCCAATTAGGGATTCCAGACCCTGAAGAGGGTATAGAGCATACTGAATATGTTTGCTTGTAGTTCTTAGAAGAGTTACTCAACTGCAAGTAGTGCTGAATTGTAAGTAAGTCTTTTGAGTTTAAGCAGTTTTTTTATGATATGGATCACATTCAGAATGTCAAACTGGAAATGTTTTTTCTTTCTTCTGATTTACATACAAAGCAAATGTTTATGAGTGCATCATGAAGAATCTAAAAAGTTTGATAAATTCTAATTTTTTTTTTCTAATTTTTGAAAAATTCTTTAACAATAGAATTTTAATTTTTTTGCATCTCAGAGAAAATGTCTGTATTTGACCATTCCTGATTTAGTGTTTATTCAGTGGAAAATATCAAAGAATATTAAAAGTTTCCAACATTTCTAAATATCAGCAAAAATATTTAGCAAAGTTTAATTAATTAAAAGATTCAGAATCATAATAAGCAACAAAAATTTTGTTGAAACTGATGGGAGTGGAAAACAGCCATCATGTACATGATTGCCAGAAGCACAAATCTAGTATCTGAAATTGGCTGTAAAATAATTTATCCTATATTTGCTAAATGATCAGAACTATTCAGAAGATTCATAAATTACAAATCAGAAATATCAATACATAGATTGCTGCATTTCCATTTAATATTAACTGATGATATATTCAATAATAGCTGCTGTTTTTACTCACTAAAAAAGATTGATCTATACATTTTTAGTCTTATTTATAAATGCCCAGTAAATTTATATTATTGAATTATTTCAATATGAACATTCACCAACATCCAAGTATTTTTAATAATATAATTTAAAAGAAATAATTAATTTTAGAAATAAACATTTCCACCACTGTCATAGGCAGCACAAGTAACACAAAGAAAACAATGCAACTTCTTTTGTGTATTTTTGATCATATTTGTGCAATATTCAATAATTTAAGTATGTACAAAAATATTAAATTATATGGTCAAATATATCTACATATTTTTAAGGAAAAAATTGAAAGAATCGGGAAGATAATGATCTTTGTTAGGAACAAAAATGATAAATTGTGCAACTGGTGCAAGAATAATTCAGTGTGATTAAACCAACAAATCACAAAATCAAAAAAATTTTTTTATTTTTGACAACCACGTGTATATAAGCCAAATCTTCAAGTATTTTTTTGGAAAAATTTTTCAGCTTTATACATGAACATATATAGTAAATTTGATAGGCTAACAACTGATCACTTTAGTATAAAGTTAAAATCTGTTAGATATTTAGGACAATAAAAGAAACCATTTAATATATAATAATAATGAATGAATATATGGAAAAAATTTGTAATGCAAAATGTGAATGATCATTAAACAAAGGAATTATCTATTTCAGGCTTTAATAATGTGCAAAAATATGAAACAAAATATATTTATATTTGGAGAAACTCAGAGTTACGAGTATGGTTTAATAAATATGCATATGAGAATTGTTTATAGCTCTTTAGTACAGTTGATTCTCGTTATTCGTGGATTCCGTAATCGTGTATTTGACTATTCGTGAAAATTTATTTGTAACTACAAAATCAATTTTCGCAACTCTTTTGCACTTATTGACAGACTCCCACTGAGCGGCAAAAATACTGTTATCAATTTAAACCCTCTCTCTCTCTAATAAAGGAAGTTGTTTGTTACCAAATGTAGTCTTGTGTCGTTCTGCCGGAAAAGTCTCATTACCTATCCTTGCTCACTCCACAGACCGAAGGCCAAAAGCCTGTTCATATTGTCCATAAGTCCCACAGAAGAATATAACTTTATGCATGAACGTAGCCTCAAATTTAGGCATCTAACTTCCTGAGAATTTGCTCCTTACACCGAGATTTTAGAAGTTCTGAGGCAAAAAGTGACACAGAAAGGCTGACACAGTTTTTAACGCAATTCAGGAAGACAATGTGTCAGCTGCCACATCAAACAACTACTCATCAAAAATAAGATTTTATTTACTACATAGTTAGTGTTTTAAAAAATGATCAAAAATAAGATTTTATTTACTACATAGTTAATGTTTTAAAAAATTAAGGTAAAGATTATTGTATATATTACTATACACTGCATATACTATAATTATTTGTAAGTACTGTAATACATACTAAATAAGATGTTTTTAAAAAAGCAAGGATGAAAATGTTGAGAAGAAAGGTTCACAGGAACCTAACTCTATGTTTCCCATAGGCACAATGGTTCAGTATTTGCGTAGAATTTACAGTACGTAACTATCACAAATAACGAGAATCGACTGTATTCTATAGAACTGTTTGTAGTTGCAAGTTTCCTATATTTGATTTCTTCATAGATAAGACAATGTATATTCAAAAGATTCAAATTGATTGTCATTGTGATTGTGGCATTAAGGAATTCTTTTTCAAAATGCATAAAATTTTTGAAAGAGAATTCTCAAATGAAAGCCATCTTATCAATATAACTCCTGTAATCTATTGATTATGAAAATTATCATTCAGAACATTTTCAATATGAAGAGTGAATAATTTTAACAATTCAATCAAGTGTTTCAGATAATCATATTTTCATAAATATAAAGATTTAACATATAACCATGCATAAATTTACAGTTTATATTAACATTCAGGATTTTACATATATTCTAGAAAAATATATGTGACTTTTCATCAGATTTAATAACTGTAGTAAAATGTAAATATTAGTGTGAAAAATTTTTTTCATTGCATCTGTCATTTTAGTCTATCATTGTTTTTAATTTCAGTGTATTAGCTGAATTTTGTAAATATATAGTGATACTTGCTTATGAAATATTTTTGATTTGACAAAGCTGCAGATCCTGTTGGACTTCATGATACAATAAGCTCTTCCATTCAGAAATTAAACAAAACACTTAATGATATATAAATTAACAAAATTTTTATAATATAATTTTCATTCATCTTCTAAAGTCTATGAAATTCAATGATTTCTCCTTTAACTTATGATACTTATTTTTCTTTCTTTAAATTAAATAAATCAATACCAAAATGATTTATATTGACATATTATAATAAAGTTAACTTATTGTAATATGTTAGAGTAAATTATATGTGAGAATATATGAGCTATAAATTATACAGAAAATTATATCATAACCAAGACTTTATCCTGAGTAAATGATATTGAACTGATTGTGCAGGTTGAGTACTCCAATCTGAAATGTTTGGGTCTGAGAATGTTTTAGATTTTCCCAGATTTTAGAATATATGAAATGTGGAATTGAAGAGAAGTGAGAAAAAATTCAGATTTTTCAGAAAAATTCCATTTTTTTTATCTGACTTAAAAATAAGAATATAAATGCTCAATAGGTTCTTATTTAATGTTGTCTCAGTTAGTGCTGTTTAACTATTATGTTACCAGCAAATTTAAATAATCAAAAAATTTAAGATTTAAGGCAGTAAAATGAATAAAATCCTATTTTCATATATTTTCCTTCTCAAGAAAGACAAAATGAAGTGTAAACTTACAGCAGTTATAGAAAAGAAAATAACCATATTTTATATGAGCACTAACTTACATATGCATTATTGTCTATGAACAATGTATATTAATTAATCTATACAGCACAGAATATTCAGCCAGACTAAGCAAGTGGAAATACTTTAGCTTTCTAATCAGAAGACCCAGAATTGAATTAACCCCCCTTTGCAAAATTTATATGAGGGATCACTGCCAAGCTCATCAATCCCCTCTTCTGTACAGTCCAGCACATCTCCACAAGTGTTGGCAATCTATGATAGGGTTGGAGTGGCACAGCTATTTAGTGATTAGTGATTGATTGAGACCTGTGATAGAGCATTAAAAAAATAATTATGTGCAAATCTGTAAAATAATTAGTTTTTTAATGCTCTGCAAATCTGTAAAATAATTAGTTTTTTTAATGCTCATAATCTGTCTTTTATTGTAAAATAATTTTCTTTATTGCATAAGGCATGATATATATAACTGCTGTATAAAATTTTACAATTAAATCATCCTTTTGTTTTATTTCATTCCCTTATTGAGCAATATAGTAATGATTAAATGAAAAAAATTATCAAATATTACCCCTTATAACTAGTGCTGATATTCAAAATATTTAACAACCTGTACAGTAATATATGCACACTTAATTTTTAAAATTGTAAATATCAGACTACTGCACAAAAATTAACTTACACTAAAAAAAGCAATCAGATAAGCTTAAAAGCAGGAAATATTAAACTTTGTTTTCTCACAAAGTTTTTATAAAGTTTTTTAAAGTTTAATATTTCTTATACTATAAGGTTCAAGAACACTGTTTCTTATGAATTCAAAATGATTATAAGACTCAAAGCAAGGATATTATTATACATATACAAATAATGCTAAAATTATGCATCAAACAATGTTTATTCAGTTTATTCAAGCACTTTCAGCTTAGTTACAGCCCTCATCAGTGGTACATTCCATTATTGAATACTAAAATCAAACATAGAATGAAAGAATACATTTAAATTAACATATTTTAATGATCATTACTATAGTAATGAAAAATTTTTAAAAATTAATACTCTAAAATTAATATAATAATATATAATTCAGAACATATAATAATAATATTAATATTAAACTTAACAAAAATATATTACATGGCAGATAATATTGATGTTATTAAATTTTAGTTGACCATCATTTTGGCATTTTTCACACCAAATCCAAGCTTTGCTAACTGTATTAAACTCCATGGTGTTAATTATATTATAATGGAGATAAACTGGGATAATGCCAAGATAATTAAGAAAATAGATAACTTGTTAAAAGGTTTGTACCCTAGTTTGT
This sequence comes from Olivierus martensii, assembly GCA_000484575.1. Taxonomy (NCBI): domain Eukaryota; kingdom Metazoa; phylum Arthropoda; class Arachnida; order Scorpiones; family Buthidae; genus Olivierus; species Olivierus martensii. The sequence continues at coordinate 43,719 of AYEL01033376.1, forward strand.
TAAAAAGTAAAATCACAGAAGCTATTAATATAATAGATAAAAAATTAAAAAGTTATAAAGTAATTAACACCATGGAGACTAATACAGTTAGCAAAGCTTGGATTTGGTGTGAAAAATGCAAAAATGATATTCAACTATAATTTAATAACATCAATATTATATTCCATGTAATATATTTTTGTTAAGTTTAATATTAATATTATTATTATATGTTCTGAATTATGTATTATTATATTAATTTTAGAATATAAATTTTTTTAAAGTTTTTCGTTACTATAGTAACAATCATAAAATATGTTAATTTAAATATATTTTTTCATTCTACGTTCGATTTTAGTATTCAGTAATGGAATGTACTGCTGATGAGGGCTGTAACTAAGTCAAAAGTGCTTCGAATAAACTGAATAAACATTGCTTGGTATATAATTTTAGCATTATTTGTAAACTTACAATAATAATCCTGCTTTGAGTGCTGTAATCATTTTTAATATTTCTTGCTTTAAGGTTTATCTGATTGCGTTTTTTATTTTATAATAAAGCAGAGAGTAGACTGATGTTCATAGATTAACTCACACTAATCAACAGTTATGCTTACTATTTTACAAAAGAATTAAAATGGATTAATAATATAACTAAAGTTAAAATAACTGTTTAGAATTAATAGCAACTACTTAATTAGTGGTTAATGATAACTTCGTGATTCACCTAAAAAATATGTAACACTATCAATAATCTGCATATAAACAGTAACAGTATAGTTCAGTTGTAAGTACAATATTATGAGTTAATTTTAGAATTTATATTAATTAATTAATTTTTCTGCTTATGTAATTATTAATATATCATTTAACAATTGATACAGAAGTATTAATATATTTTTACAACTGATATGATTCTAATTGGTGCATGTCATGATTATTTGTAAGCCAAAATGGCAACACCAATGATAACATGTTTACGTACATCTGGGGTGGCAACATCCATAAGATTTCCATGTGTATAAAAGTGCCTCACTGTAGTGGCAACACTATTTCTTATCTTGGCATTGTGTCATTCGATAGACGATTCTACGACAATCTGTACTTCCTGTAAATATGTAGATATTAAACCACTGAATACAATCACAATTGCATCTTGTGTTAATATCCCAGATAAATAGCATAACATGGCACAGTTGACAGGATTGTGCAGATGTAATTTATAATATTATTTTTGTTACCCACATTATTATTAAGTTAAAATAATGGATTCATTAAAACCACCTCCATCACTCCAACTAACTGGTAATATAAGATCTAACTTTGACTATGGGAGGAAGAGTACAACATTTATATATCAGCATCTGGTGCTAATCATAAAGATAAGGTAGTCATTGCAAATTTAACTTTACATATTCTGGGAAGAGATGCAAGAACTATATAAAATCACTAAATTTAAATACTGCTGACAAACAAGATGCTAACATTATTATACAAAAAATAAAAGCATATATTGTGTGCCAAAATATAATAAAACTGTATCTATTGTAACACTGCTTTTTCAGGCTTACAACTAAAAATGAATAAAACTACAGCACTTTACAGCAGTCCCAAAAATTCTTTTATTACTAAAAAGGTTAACAAGTGAGGAACGTTTTTGACTATACAATAGTCATCTTCAATTCTCAAAGTTTAAACAGTTTCTAACTATAGGTGTTCTAAGAACAATTTCGTTCTAGAGTTGTAATTCGATTTTAGAACATAACAAATTTTAAGATAAAACTGTTTAAATTTATCAAATTATAGTATTCATTGCTTCTTACATGAGCTAAAAATTAAAAAGTTAAAATTATTAAAATTAATTAATATAACAAAAATTAACGGATTTTTTTTTTTATATTTAAATTTTTGTTTTTGTTTTATTTATCGTTAACGTGTTTATTACAAACTTCTATTTAAAAAAAAATCCCGTTAATTTTTGTTATTGTATTAATTAATTGTAATAATTTTTACTCTTTAATTTTTAGCTCAAGTAAGAAGCAATGAATACTATAATTTGATAAATTTGAACAGTTTTATCTTAAAATTTGTTATGTTCTAAAATCGAATTACAACCAAAAGAATGAAATTGTTCTTAGAATGCCTACAGTTAGAAACCGTTTAAACTTTAAGAGTTGAAGATGACTGTAATATTACTTAACAAATGTTAATTCTACTACATAAACAGAAAAAACATTGAGCATCAATATCAAAACATTAATGTATTGTATAGTGGAAAACTATACAATACATAGTGGGAATGTATTGTATAGTGGGAATGTATTGTATAGGAGTTCCTCACTTGTTAATCCTTTTAGTAATAAAAGAGTTTTTGGGACTGCTATAAAGTGCTGTAGTTTTAACATTTTTAGTAATGAAACTGTAGAAAGGCATAAATTTAATCAAAGGAATCAAAAACAAGATGAAAAATTTCTTGATTTTTTAACTGATTTGAAAACATCGCAAAAAATTATAACTATGGAACTGCTGAAGAAGGACTAATCAGAGATAGAATCATAGCAGGTATTAGAGTTAAACTTCTAAGGGCAGCCCTGTTCAGCAAGAAAGACTTAAAACTGGATAGAGCAATTGAATTAGCAACAATTTATGAATAAAGAAATAAGCACCTGAAAATTATACAAAAAGAAACTGAGGAAGAACCGAAAGTTATTGGTCAAATTTACAACTCTAGTAAGAATAATAAATCTTGGAAGAAGAAAACAGGTAATTATTATAAACAAAATAAGATAGCCCAAAATAATACTAAGAACTTTAAACATTATGTTAAGTTAAAGATATGTAAAAGATGTAATACTATTCATGCCTATCAGCAATGTCCGGCATATCGTCAGAATGCATTATGTAATAAATGTAATAGGCATGGACATTTTACTCATTGTTGTAAATCTAAAATTAATAATAATAATAATAATAA
>AYEL01033428.1:0-34047 GCA_000484575.1 Olivierus martensii
AGAAATATCAATTAATATTTATTAAATATACTAGTGCTTATCAAAAATGATTTCATAGATATTTAATTTACTTAATAATTACATAGTTTATTTATTTATTCAATAAAAGACAAAAGGTTATCTCAACTAAATATTTGATAATTTATGAAAATTAAAAGACAATTCAGAGATAAATCAAAAAGATGAAAAAATAATAATTAATATTAATCTATTAATATTAATTATGCTGAAAAGTTGCTTTTAGTAAAAGCAGTAATGTTATTTCTGCTTTTACTAAAAAGTAACTTTTCAGTCTAGTGAATTATAACATATAGAACTTCCATAAATTTATATTACATTTAAATTATTAAAAGTAAAACTATAAATTTTTAAATTTATATTTAGTAGAAATTACTCAATCTTATAACTTAAAAATAAATACAAGTAAAAGAAATCATTGGAATATGGAAGATAGGGAACCAATCATATTATTTTTGATAAACAAAAAATTGAAAAAATATTCACAGTATATATAGTACATATACTTCATATTTGGAGCAGAAATTGAACATTGAATTGTGCTGTTACTAAAAAGAAGAGTTTTTGCCATGATATAAAGAATAAAGTCTCTTCTACTAACTGCCATATTGATGATGTAAACTCAAGCAAAGTAACTTAGCACTATTACTTAAATAACAGCACTTACAATAGTTGAAGATAATCTTAAAACTTTTTTAATATTTCAACATTTATTGGTTAATGGTTTCGGTATTCAAAACTTAATATATCAAATCTAAAATGCTAAGTTATGTAAAAACAATGTATATAAATAAAAATATCTTAATGTAGCTATTTATTTGTAAAATTTTTATTATGTCGTATTGTATTTGTTTGCACTAACAGCAATAAAAAATATCAGGAATATGACTTTTATCAATTTTCTAAAATTGATAAAGTCAATTCATAAATTTAAAGATGGCAAATATATATTGCCTAGAGATGTCAAATATATATGATTTTGTTTATATTTACATATTGCGACACTAGATATATGTATATATGTTTTGGGAATGGTAACTGAACCACATAATGGAAGCCACTGTATTATCAAATGAAAATGATTCCCAGAATGATGCAAATATACAATTATGTGACTCAAAATGAAATGTCTTAATTATTATATAATGCAGTTTTGAAAAAATGCAAACCAAAATGACTCAAAGTAGGGTCTAAGTTTAAAAGTGAAGTGTATAACTAGAAAACAAAAAAAATTCAAAAACTAAACTAAAATGATCAATATCTCAAGCATTCAAATAAAAGAATCTGAAATTTAGTATATCAAATTTCATTATTGAATAATAAATAGTTATTTAAGTACATAAATACAATTATTTTATTAAATACATACCAATGAAGAGAGGTACGACCATCCATATCCATAGATGATAATGAAGCTCCCTTTTCAATAAATAATCGAACAGACTTTGCTTTGCCTCTGATACATGCATACAAAAATGGAGTCATATCATTTTTATCATATGCTTCCAGTGGAGCTCCTAAATCTAACAACATATCAATAGTTGAAACATTTCCTTGGCAAGCAGCAGCATGAAGAGCTAGAATTAAATTTCATATAAATATTAATTGATTTTAAAATTTGAAAAATTACTTTATACAGAAAAAAACATAAAATAATCCAAATAATTCTAATTAGCCAAATTATACCCGTAGTAACTTACTATTGAATTAAACTGCCAAATTAATGATTATTTATTAATTTACCATAGCATAATTAATAAATAATCATTAATTTGGCAGTTTAATTCAAAAGTTAGTCACTAGGGTATATAATTTGACTAGTTAGGATTATTTGGATGATTTAACTCTCTAGTTAAGTGAAATTATAAAAGTATAAAATATTATAAATAATTATATAATTCAAAATACTTCTTGTAAAAAGTTTTAGATTTAATTGTAATAACATTAGAAAATAAATAAATAATATTTCTTAAGTAAATATTACAATTGAAAATCTCTTCTCTATCTTTTAGAGTTTTTAAATTATTATATATTATTATTTAAATACTTATTTAATTAGTAAAATATGTTTAACAGTATTTGATATATTTATATTTTGTATAAATATAAAAAATTATCTGATAAAATAATAAGATTAATGACCACACAATAATATTTGAATTTTCAATTGTATTTGTTAGAACACGAAAGTATTCTTACAATGTTAGTATTTTTTAAAACTATGTATTAAGTTAGAAGTTTCTCAGTGTAATCTATTATGTATTAAGTTATTCTGTAACTAAGAGGGCCTGGTTACAGGACCAAAAGTACTTTTATTTTGTTTAACCCCTTGAGTGCCAGACAGTGTCAAACATCAATAATCATGTTGTGCCAGCCACGTTCTATAGTTAAGCCTAACAATATTGAGCAATTTATAAATCGTCATATCACACTTATTTTTTGTGGAAGAAATCTGAAATTTTTAGTTTATATAGTTTATACTTTTTTTATCAAAACAATTATTTTTTATTTATTTATTCATTTAAAGAATATTCATTGGAATTTTTAAAATAAATTTTACTTTTTTTTGCAATTTTTTAGGCATCCACTCAAATTATTATGGCTGTTTGATAGCTGTTTCCATTCTGAATAAAATAGGCCATGAATGATGTATTTCTGTCCATATTTCAATGAAAAATCATTTATTTGGTAAATTCTTAATATTATGCAAGTTTTCTTAGCAAAACTGATGTATATTCTCATTAAAAAAATTTTTTTAATTTCTATTCAATATCATTTTTTAGCATTAAGTTATGTTTATTTAACATTTCAATAATCTTGTGTTTTATTATGCAAAATATTTCGTTTTTTTAAGAAAAAATTCTAATGTTAAAACAAATTTTCTCCCACAATAACAGCTATAATATTAACTTTATTACCCTATTCATTTGGTTCAGAATATATCATACTTTTCCTACTAATAAGAAACAGTATTGAGCTTAGTAGGTGGAACAGAAATATCCTGGGAAGGAACTGGTGGGCATTAGCATACCATGCCCATTTTAAAATTAAAAAAATAATTATAAAAATGGAAAAATTTTTTAATAAATATCCTGGGAAGGAACTGGTGGGCATTCTAAACAAGCATACCATGCCCATTTTAAAATTAAAAAAATAATTATAAAAATGGAAAAATTTTTTAAAATTAGAATTCGATTATTAATAAATGTAATTTGCAATATATAGTAATTATATAAATTTTGAAAACCTTTTTTAGATTAGCACAAAATAATTTTTAAAACAACTGTTGACATGTTTTCATGTTCCAGACCATTGCCATGTTATCATGGCAAAGGCCTACCCTCACAGGGTGTGCCTTGTCATTATGCATGGGAAAGACACTCAAGTAATAAGTTATTAAATTTTTTTTTGGAATGTAATAACCTGCATTAGCGCTGTCATATATTTTATTTAAATAATAATAATCTATTTTGATTATAATAAGTAAATTACAATTCTCAGTAAAGTTATACTGTGTGTGCTTTTTGTTTACTTATTTTGATTTTATAGTAAAAGTACCTTTATTATTATAATAATGATTTTTTTTAAATAATTTAAACAATAATAATAATAATAATAAACATTTTAAATATACAAAGTGATTCAAAAAGGTTGTGCCAAAATTTACAGACTTGTAGAGGATAAAACTCCAAGTAAAAAAATATAGTTACATTTTTTGATTTGAGACTCTATTTAAAAGATATAAGGCATGAAAGTTTTGTAAGGTCATTTCCAATTCAGTCAAAAAAATATTTTTAAAATATGTTTATATGCATTTTTAAAATCTATAAATTTTAATTATTTAAAAACTATCCTAAAAAATTTAGAGCATTGAGGACAGATTTTTTATTAAATTAGCAACTGATTATTTAAATGAAATATAATTTTTTTAGGAATGCAACATTCATTTTCGAACATAATCATTTCCAAACATTAAATTGCTAATTCTTCCTGGTTTGGTAATTGTGTATTGCTTACTACAATCTTTTTGAGAATGTTATGATCAGTATTCTTATACAGAAATTAGCAGATATATACATCATTTATGATTGCACCAGTGGGATAGTAGAATGATGGAATATCTGTACAGGAGAACTTTCCACAAGTACAGATGTCCATCCAGAATTATTTTTGTAGGAGAACTTTCCACAGTACAGATGTCCATCCAGAATTATTTTTGCAAATATCAAACATTTCATCTAACATTATTAATTAATTAAAGTTGCAATACTTTACAGTTTTGTAATTTAAGCCAACAAACTTAATTTCAGTATTTAATATTTTCAATGTTTAATTTGTAATTTTATAAATTTTTCAATTGGGCCCATGACTGAATTTAATCTCATATCTCAAAAATTTTTTAATGGGTTTGGCATGGGTGCCAATTTCCCTGTTGTAAACCCCTGCTAACTTTACCAAAGATGTCAGAAGTTCATAATTGTTTTAGGAATGGATTCCTATTCATAGTAATCAGCTAATGATCAAGTAGTGACATCAAAAAATTTATTGCTTATTTTTGCTAGAAATATGGGCATATGAATGTAACTCATACATTTCACTTTTGTTTTTGCCTACTATTTTACTTAATTTTATCTACATAAGTATTGGCTGGCATCAGATACACATTTTCTTTGTTTGAAAGAATAAACAGTATTTATTCAACATTACTATATTGTATTACTTTTTAAAAGCATGTTAAATATTCTGAGTTTAACTGGCTGGGGAAGCTAGGCTCTATTTATAGCATTATGCCTAAGAGAAATTATACTCCAAGTTTTCACAGATTCAAATCATCACTGAAATTTTTGAACACATCTCCATCATAAGTTGGGGACTCTATATATAATATGAAAATCATAATAATAAATTTTGAAAGAAAGCAAAATATTTATTACACATATAATTCTAGCAAATACAATAAATATAATTTTAACAAAAATGTTATATAATGAATGAATTTTAAAAGTTATCAACAATTAAACATAAAAATGATAATATTAATTAATTTTTCTTCCTCCTATTTAATTTTTACATTAATTAAAAAAATTTAAATGCATAACAAAACTTCACTTAATAACAGCAGATGGTCTCATTATAGTACATTAAACATTTCAGGAGAAAGAAAATTAGCCTATTAGGTAGTGATAAATTAAAATAAGCAATTAGAGTATCAAATTAAAAGCATAATTTTACTTCTGAATATGTATCGAAATGAATACTGAAGCAGAATTTTATCTCTTCATCATCAAATCATTAATCATGTCAATATTTAAATATGATATTAATTACAATGATATTTTAAATATTTTACCTGATGCTCCATTTTCATCTTTCATTGATAAATCTACACCAAAAGTAAATATAGTACGAATGACATCATCAGCACCTCTAGCTGCTGCCCACATTAATGCAGTTCTTCCTTCTGAATCTTTTTTGTCTGTTATATAGTTTCTTGAAAGAAATACAATTACTGTATCCTGAGTATTGAAAACAAAAATCAATATCAAAATTTTATAGTTTCTTCATAATGAAAATTATTCTTACAAATTAATAAATTCTACAATATAGATCAGTGATGGCAAATCAATGACCCATGTCAAAATTTCACTGACGTGGAAAATTTTATAGAAACTTTTTATTTTCTGATTTTGTCCTTATTTACTTTAAAATTCAGTATTTTTAAATCCATTTATATGCCTCAGATAATATAAATAAAAACTATACTTATAAATGTAAATATTTGTGTTTTAGTTTTTTTTATCTATAAAGACATGTATCTAACACAGTATGCCATGATATATAAGTCGTTGGATTTTTTATAATTTTGGCATATGAAAGATTTTGGATTTGTCATCACTGGTATAGATTATTATATTATTAATCTGATACATGCCTTATTATTATTTTTTATTTTTTAATATTTTTATTGTGTTAACAATGAGCTTTACTGTTTAGAATGTATACAAAATTAATTCAATAATGAAAATTGTACATAAACATACAATATGCAATGAGATTTACTGTTTAGAATGTATACAAAATTAATTCAATAATGAAAATTGTACATAAACATACAGAATAGTTTCCTTGAGCAGCATAATGTAAAGGTGTGGCTCCATTAATATCTGTACTCTCAAAATCAGCCCTGCGATCTAGAAGTAAACTGACTTTATCTGCCAAACCTATATGAAACAAACAAAATACTGAATTCAGATTATTTATATTTAATAAATTTTCTTTTCTTATTTAAAACTTTAATTATAAGCATTTAAAAAAAGCAGTCTGATTGGAATAGGATGATGGATGACTATTTAAATGCATGAAAATGTCACATGATGGTAGAAACTATATTATAAAAATTAATTAAAGTTTAATGGACTTTTGATTTCCTCTGTAGTTTCTATGAATGTAGTAAAATTTTGCTATATTTATGGACAAATAAAAATTTTCTGCTAAATTGTTTCTATGATGGTAGCGAATTCTATAAATTATTCTCATTTCAATAGATAATTAACAGGAAAAGTATTTCTAGCCCATTAATGGACTTTTGATTTCCTCTGTAGTTTCTATGATTGTAGTAAAATTTTGCTATATTTATGGACAAATAAAAATTTTCTTCTAAATTGTTTCTATGATGGTACCGAATTCTATAAATTATTCTCATTTCAATAGATAATTAACAGGAAAAGTATTTCTAGCCAATATACTGTAAAAATAACCAAGTTCGGGATATCATAAGGGCAATCATAAGATCACATTATCATAAGCTGAATGATTGTAAGGGAATGCATGTAATAATAAAACATTTTATATTTAGATTAGATTTAGATTTATATAATATATATATTTAGATTTTAATTTGAATTAATTATTATAGATTAATTAGATATTACAGAAAAAATAATTCATTGCATAGAAATAAAAACAGCAAAAACTAGTAAATAGAATGAAACAGTATTTAATAAGTTTAAAATACAACATATATAATACAAGTAGTACTTGCTTTATGAGTTCCCAGATTTATGAATTTTTTCAAATATAAATATTAATTGCAATAAATAAATGCTAAAAATTCATAAAAAGGCATTTAAACCTGCATACATAGCAATACAATACAAGTAGCTTTGTAGCTGAAACTCTTTTTTCTGCTTGAAATTACAAAATTCAAAATGATAGCTGAGAAATGGAAGTAGTGCACCTCTAGTTTTATCAGCATATTTTATAAATAACTTCTATTCCCAGATTGTGCCTAAGAGAGTAGTTCATCTGCATTACACCAGCTTATCTATTTATTTGTCAATATTAATGAAGAATAAACATTCTTTAACATTAATATGACAAAAATAATTTATTATAATAATTTGCTTGATTTTAAAACCTATATTTTCATTTGTTTAGATAAATAAATTGTTATTAAATCATATACTATTGATTTTGTTGATCATTATTTAATTTTATTGTGGTCAAGTTGCTTTGCTGAGAACAGAACTCCTGGTTTTAGCATTATGTCTATGGGAAATTGATTCTTAATTTAAGAGTTCTTACTTAACAAGCTCACTCCAGGAATGAATTAGCAAACAAAGGCAGAACTGCCTGTACTAGCTGAAATATTCAGCACTGCTGCCTATTTGTGATGAACATTTTTTCGATAAAAATTCATCTTCATCTATTAGTTTCATTCTATTATGATTATTAGGGCAAATTCTTTTTAATAGAATATTCATCTTCTACATGATTTATTCATTTATTTTCTCATGATTAATTTTTAAGGAAATTATTTATTTCAGCAAAAATTTGTCTTTCCGTGTAAGTTTCAGTGTCTCTTGATTATTTTAAGGCAAATACTATATTTGTTTCAACAGAAGATTTGTCTTCTGTTTGTTCATTCTCTTACAATGATTTTTAGGTAAATATTTTTCAACATAATATTCATTTTTCCAGATAAATTTTATTTTCTTTTTATTATTTTCAAGATGATTATTTTTTCAGCTAATATTTTCTGATTTTAATATTGGCTATCTCTGATAACCAAAGAAATTTTACATTCTATGTGCATTTTTAGACTTTTGAAATTAATTATTATTGTTTAGATTTTTGATGATATTTATTTACTGCACAAAAACATTCCAATATACTCTTATGTCAGCATAACTGTGAAATGAGAATTTAAACTATCTTTAATAATAGTGGACATCTCCAGTAAATCTCATTTAAATCATAAAAAAAATAGTTGTTTTAACTAATCATCTCATTGAGCTATAATCAATCTAACTATAAATGCTATCATGATCTGACAGAGCTTGTTACTAGCAAATAATTTATGTTCTTGATGACATCACAACATGACAGTGCCCATCATGTGAAACATGGCTGCAGTAATGTTGTGATATGATGTTCATCAATCAATATGAGCAAAAATTTATTTAAAATTACAACAAACAATTTTTATAAACAAGTATTTCCAGGTTTATGCAAATAATTTAAACTAAATGTTTTACTTAATACAAATTTTATGTAAATCAAAAAATATTTTAATAAAAATTCTGAATCAAAAGTTCTCAGAGCTAAGTGGACTATGTTATTGTGCCTATATGATGTTATGGTGCCATATTGTTCCCTGACTGAGAGAGAGAGAGAGAGAGATAGACAATACTACATAGAATGATGTATTATTAATATGATACTTACTATCAACAAATAATACAAAATATAAATAAATTAAGTAAATGAATTTTTAAAAAATTGTAAACTAACATGCTCACACTTAACATCCATATTTAGAATATAAATACAGTACATATTTATGTTCTATATATGGGAAATAATAATTATTGAAAATATTTTATATAAAATATTTCAATAATTGGAAAATAAGAATTGTAAAGAAGAAATACTTGTATTAATTTTAAATATTACTTAGTTATTATTATATAATATTCAGTTGAATCATATAATAATGATGTCATGTTTCAAATATTGCAGATAGAACAGACTTGAATAATAAAATGAAGCTTTTGTTAAATATTATTTCTTTGTATGTTTTTAAGTATTATTTAATTATTAGTTATGCATAATTTTGTTTGAGATACAGAATATAGCACAATCATAATCATGTACTGTATATGGAATAGGTTTTTAGTTATTTATAAAATTAGCATTAAGTTTCCTTTAAAATAAAATCCCCAATGAAAAAGTATAAGAATATGATACTGAATAATATTCTGTACCATAATCAATATTAACTGTTTTAAATAAGTATATTATTATTTAAAACCTGTAGTAATAATGCAGAGAAGTTGGAAAAAAAATGGGAGATGTAGGGACGTACCCATACTGATGCTGAAGAGATAGATAGTCTGTATCATAATCCTATCTATTTCTTTTAGATTTTAAATGAAAAATACATACATACATATATAAATAATTTGTATTTTATAAGTTATATAGATATAAATTAAGAATAAAAATGTTATTAATCTTATTTTAAAGAAACAAATATTTTATCTTTAAAAACTTTACTTTGTTTCTTAACTTCATTCACAATTTTTAACATTTTATAGCAAAATTGCATAGAGAAATATCAGTTTTTTAAAACAAAATATGTTTCAAAAGATTTTCAAATTTTTCAAAATGTCATCTTTGTTTCATTCAATTTAGAATTTTCTCTTTCTGCTGAACGCTATATATTTATGTTTATGGTAAATCTAGTTAGATAAATAAGAAAGTACATATAAATAATAAAATATTTCTAAATATAAATTAAAATTCTATAATATAGTATAAATTAAAAAACATACCCAGAAAAGCTGCCCAATGCAATGGAGTACAAAACATATTATCAGGACAATTCAGATTACATTTTTCTGTTGATGTCTAAATATAAAAAAATTTATTAAAATTTATTAATAAATTTTTATGATTTTAAAACAAGACAAACTTTAATAGAAAGCAATTAAATGCAATTGATTTTAAAACTTCAAAATGAAGCTTTTGTTTGCTATATGATTCATTGCTTTGAATTAATTTAGTTCAGCTATCAATTAAAAAATAAATTATTGAAATCAGAAATTTAAAATCTACTTTTCCAATTATATAAATTATATCCTATATTAATACCACTTTGACCCATTCTAAGCTCTGTTGTATCATCTAAAGATCCCCGAAATATGGTAAATACATTTCCAGCATTCATAAATTTTCAGGAATATGCAGGTTTGTGTTTGTCATAATACAAGATGATCTGTAAGTCAATGGCATAAATGAGCAGGCTCGTTTTATGATTAAAAAAAATAAGCATAAAAATATGAACATAGATTTGGAAAGACTTTATTACAGTTATCATGCAAAAATGATTTATGCAGAAATGGTAGATGCAAGAGGTAATCTTTAGATGTAGGCTTCTGTTCTTTTTTCAAATTGTTGTACCATATTGAATATTAAAGAAAAATTTTTTATTTTCTTATTTTTAATATATTAATAATTATTATATATATTATAATTTATATAATATTATATTTTTTCTTACATTGAATTAGTTTTGGTGGAGACATTTAAAATCTCTGATCTATAAAATAGAGGTTCCAAATATCACAGAACTATTGAGATGAATTACAAGTTCTTATGATGTTATCAGATCCACACCAAGAGTCTTTGAATCTCTACATCAATAAGCAGAAGCTTTCATTTAAGGATATACTCAATATTTTAAACAACTTCTGTAATATTACATTTTTGCATGTTGTTTTCTGTGATTTATTATTTTATGATATAAGTTGGTAATAAAATCTTTCCAGATTTATGTTCATAAAATATTTTATGGTCATTTTTGACTGTAGCATGCATCTATTCATTAGTGTCATTGACTTATGAATCTAGTCATAAGTCAAAGACACTATCTAATGAATAGGGTACATGCTATTATTCTTCATTGATAAAAGGAGTGGACAATTAAAAATAATTGGAGACTATTAACTTATTTGGCAAATTTTAAATTATGCCATCTAATTTTATAATCTTGTTCATAAGAATGGAATTTCCTATCAATCTCTATTCTTTCAGTAATCAGTATATACAAGTAGTCTTTGACTTACAGCAAGGACCAGTTCAAACCCTGCTGTTGTAAGTTGGAGCAATCATAAGACATAAATGTCCAATAATTGCTATCAGTCTTTATTATTACACTCCAATTTATCATAATAAACTTAATGAATACAAAAATTCAAGAACCAGGCACAAAAAAAAATTTTTTTTTTTTTATAAATATCAGACTATTTGTCAAAATCTCAAACCTCAAAGTCTGTGACTGGTCAATTGCAGTGACCAATCACAGAATTTATCCAAGACATTGCTGTTATAAATATAAATGTTTGCAAGTTGAGAACTGCCTATATTATCAATTTGTTCCACTTATTGTATTTTGTATTTTCTTTATTAACTTTACGCTACCTTCTATCTTTGTCAGATACTAGGTAGCAATCCATTTAAAATATCTATACATCTATTTCTTGAGTAATTTTAAGATTTAAATTTTTCAATCTTAAATCAAAAAAAAAATTAAAATATTTTTGTTCATTTCTTTATCTATCTATAAAATACAGTAACCCCTCATCACCAGTGGATTCTCTAACCACATAATTCATGTACATGCAATTACATATGTAGCAATTCATCAACCAGAGATTTGAAATTAATATATATGCAGTTTTTGATAGTAACCACAAGTGTTTTTGTAAATGTTTATTTTCTATTTATCAAAAAATAAACATTTATTATAAATATCAAAAAATAAACTTACCAATAAATCTACTATATCAGTTGATCCTAAAGCTATTGCAACATGCAAAGCACTTCTACCTTCATAATCCTGCCAATTTATAACACTTGGTGCTTCTTCCTAAAATAAATTGAAATAAATTAAATATGATTATAAAAATTTTTTTATCATAATCACATAAATGATGTTTTATACAAATTTTGTTAAAATTCTATTGATAAATATTGTTAAAATTATGAGAGATTTAAAATTTTTCAAATCATATATACTTAATCTCCATCACCATGATAACAATCAATTAATTGCATTTTTCAAATGATTTTAAAAAGCATATCTTAAATACACAATCTTTAATGGCAATACATCTTAAAAAATCAGAAGATATTTATATCTTTAAATTTGATATTATATTATTTAATTTGCATTTGTTTAATGTTTAATTACAAATATCTGCATGTGGAATACAATTAGAAACCCCAACTTATGACAGCAATTATTTATAATGAAAATTCACTTTTAAGACTGCCACTGGCATGTCAATGGTTTTGCAATAACAGCAGCCAACACACAGTATTTCTTTGAGCAACTGTTTCATTTCAATTCAAGAATAATGTGGACAGATGACTGTGTGGTATATCATGAATTTGCTACCTGAAAGATCTGAGTTCAATTCATATTTATTTTCATTATTTTTATATTAATATATATAATAAAATTACATAAATAAAAACATATATGTTATATATATAATGTTGATGATATATAAGTTTCCTCACTATAAAGACTAAAGTATTTATTCAATTACTATATTTTGAGTTTTTATGATTGAGTAACTTTTATTAATAGTACTTCACCATAAATCAATTTCAAAATTATATTATGACAATTCAAATTACGACAAAAAATTTTAAATGCATCACCTCATACATCAAAGGCATTCTGTATTGTATTTACTTGTGTATATTACCTCTTTTTCTGTCCTATTGGTGATATTTCCAAAAACAGGAAAGTATTATGTAATAAATGAGTTTTATTTTTTAAATTAAAAATAAAAATAATGCATAATAGATCGGAAGTAATGAGTTTTATTTTTTAAATTAAAAATAAAAATAATGCATAATCTGAATATAATGTAATTAAAAGCAACAACATTAAAAAAAAAAGAAATCACAGTTATATTTAATCTTCTTTCAGAAGATTAAATATAACTGTGATTTCTTATATATTCTTATATCTAATCATCTATCATATAAAAAATAGAAATTTTTTCTAAATGCAATAACAACAGCATTTTCATTGGAAGGACTGCCATTTTGTTTTATCTATATAATTGTAGCAATTTCTGTCTTTGGTTCTAATAATGATATTATTACTAATTAAAACATATATGTAAGTCAATGGGAGAAATTCTGATCTTACCTAATTCTATCTACATATGCCACCCTTTATATCATCATTCATTATAATTGTGTTTGCTAAAGTTTGTTTTATTTACAATCTAAAATTAATTAATTATTAATTATTCAGTAAACCAAATAGGCCAAAGTCAAATTGATTCATAGTATAATAATTTGGAATTAAATTGTAATTTTAAATTTGGGATAAGGTGGAGCCATTTATTAAATAATAATTAGACTACAATTTTAATTAATTTTCTTGAAATTAAAAATCCTACTGCCCAGAATCAAATCACTTTCGGATAGATCCAAATGTCTTATCAGTTAGATTACTATGACATTGAGCAGATTTCCATAAGATGAATGTAAAGATTTAATATAAAAGTATAAGTCAGAACATATCCTTGCAAAATTGCTAATTTTAAAAACTAGCAATAATAGTAAATTAATACAACCTAATGGTTCTAATGACTCTGCAAGTTCAGAGTTCAGCCTGAACTCAAGTCTTTTACTACTTTCTAAAATAAATATAATCAAATCAAAACAAACAAACAATCTATCAAAATTTTATGTCTAACTGGCAAAAACAAGTAACCAGAAACTTACAACTAGAAGTATCAAATAAGTGTTAGATCTAGTATGGCAAAAATGATGTTAAAAACTTATACTAATAAATTGAATAAATTCTCAAAACAAGTTAATTAACAAAAAATATAAATTTATTAGACTCAAAAACACTTATGAAAGTGTAAACAAAGCTTTATTTAAACAATAATAAAACAAAATTCGAATAACCAACAAAACTTATTTAATCAAACTCAAATATCCAAAAATCAAGTTATTCACAATAAATAACTTTAAATCTTACTTAAGATAACAGAGGAACAAATTGGAAAATAAACTGCTTATCTCACTGTTTCTAAGCTTAAAAAGTTTATAAATAGCACAAAAAGCAGTATGTACGTATATAACTTTAATATACAATTTACAAAAAACTTTAATATTAAATAGCACAAAAAGCAGTATGTACGTATATAACTTTAATATACAATTTACATTGTATATTAAAGTTATATACGTACATACTGCTTTTTGTGCTATTTATAAACTTTTTAAGCTTAGAAATCTTACTTAAGTTCTAATACCTCCACCACCAATACAAACTTCAAACAATTGTAGATCTTTACAAGAAATTTGAATGTCATTATTCTAGTTCTACCTCGATACAATATCTCCCTGTGTCATTGGCTGCATGTGTTTTTATAATAAGTAATTACAGCCCCGAGCTTAGCTTATTTGCATAAAATCATGTCACAATATCAAATTTATTAGCTCATAGAGTAATCAATTCATGTCATCCTCTTTACAATTTAATTATACACTGAACAAAACATAGATAAGAGATCATTTTTATATTCTCATATCAGCTCAGTGGTAAAACTTATTTAGATTAGATGACGTCATTAACTGGGAAAGCTTGTTTGGAAGATGGCTGTCCGTTCCATAACATTTGATTGCTAAATACTGAGATGGAGAATATGGAAAATAAGTTAACTCTTAAGCTAAAATATAATATGTTAAATAATAGTGAAAATAATGATAAATAATAAAAAAGCATAACAAAATAATAAAGATAGGTCAGAGTTAACATCTTCATATCCAATTTCTTCCAATTCATATACATCTGAAAATATATATGGAAATTAGTACTAAATGTACATGTTAATTATTTTAAAGCCTTGTTTACTTCTTCAATTTAATTATTATTTCAAAGAAACATTTTCATTTTTCATAACTAAGAAATTTTATTTTTAAATTTATGATTCTCATTTTAGATATTTTAATAAATCTTTAAAATACAGTGGTACCTTGGTATATGTCCTTAATCCATTCCAGATCCTTCAATTTAATATAGAAATACTTTTCAAACAAAATACTTTATTAGTATATAGTGAGCAAACAATTTAACTATTCTGTTGTTTTTTTCTCTTTCTATTTTCTGTCTTCTTTCCCTACTTCAACCTTATTGAGGCTCACCAGGTTTGACTTTTATTAAAAATCTGTCCAAAGAACTTTGCTTCTGTCTTCTCCTCAGGATGTTTCAGAAATATGATGACCAATGACTTGTTATACCAGACAATGATATTATGACTTGTTATAATTTTTATATAAGGAATATATTTTTTAAGAGAACACACAACAGAATCATACAAGTTCTAGCACGTGAGTCAGTCGTATTCCAAACAAAGGTCGTATACCAAGCAAAATTTTTTGCATCCAAACAGGACATATACCAAGTTGGACTTAGTCCAACAGAGACATATACCGAGGTACGAATGTAATAATCAATTTAAAATCTTTATGCTTTTCTCAATGCATATTTTTCATATAAAATAAATTTCAACAGCACAGGAATTTTGAATTAATGATATTCTATCAAGATAAACAAATTATTTTAAATTATAGTAATCCAAACTCACCATTAAAACTTTAACACATTCTAAAGCTCCTGGTTCATTGCAACTAGCTGCTAAATGAAGAGGTGTTTTCCCTTCAATGTCTGGAATACGTATATTTGCACCCTTAAAAATAATTATCTGACATTCAATTTATATTTAAATTAAAAATTTTAAGAATTATTATTAACACTATAAAGAAAATTCTAAAAGTAAAAATTTTATAAATAATAATATCTTTATGACATTCTCAGATGATATGAAACTTTAAATTCCAATAAGTTGATATATCTGATTTTCTAAACAGCATTCTAAAATTTTACCTTAAATTTAAACTTTTTTTATTTGTGAGGATGTTCTTTGTTGTTTGGAAAGAAAAAGCATATGCAAATTTCTAAATATAAAACAAAGCTCAAGAAATATTTATATAAAAATAACAGTCTAAATGAGTTAACAAGATTATAAAATGTAACAATTTAATATAGAAATACTTTTCAAACAAAATACTTTATTAGTATATAGTGAGCAAACAATTTAACTATTAACCATATAGATATAATCATATATTAAGCTATTGAGGTCTAAATATTCAAGTTTAACTATTAACCATATAGATATAATCATATATTAAGCTATTGAGGTCTAAAGGTGTGTAGACATGTCATGAAAAAAACAATTAAAAAAAATTCACTCTTGAATTACTCAATGCAGTTATTGTGGATCAATTTTTTTGGCCTTTATTGGTTAATGATGGTTCCTAAATTTTTCAACTGCTGAAATTTTTTTAAAATAACGTTTTAAAGTTAGATAATTTGAATGGATTTATATTACTAGAATTTGGATTATATTTACGATGATTCGATATGATTCAATATTACGATGATTTATATTGATATGATTCAATATTATATCGAATCATATCGATTCTGCATTCTATTCTATTTTATTAATGTTATTTCAGTTTTAGGATGGGATAAATTTATTTTTGAAATTTTAAGTGAAATATAAAATTTTTGTATGGTGAATTCTAAAATTCGTAAAACTGAAAAGATATTGCTGATAATACAAAAATTTTTATTATTTCTGTTAAAATAAATATTATTGTTACTTATTTGCTTATTTATTGCTTTATTTTTACCAATAATTAAGAAAAATATGAAAAAAAGCCTAATGTAAACACCCTCAGGATATTATGGTATCAAATACTTACTTTTTTTAGAAGAATTTTGATATGTTTTGCATTACCAAATGCAGCACTCCAATGAAGAGGTGTTTTCTGCAAAGAAATTTGATAAAATTATTAAATAATAATAATATATAATAATAATTCTTTATGATATGAGGTAAAGATAATTTTAATTTTAAACTAATTATATCAAATTCTATAAAAATAATTAATATTCAAAGTAGCTTGTAATAGATTGAAATTATTCTTAGATAATCTAAATAAGTGAAAAGATCTCTTGTAAATACAGTACTTTCAGATTATATAATTTTGTTAATTGCATCTTTGCTAGTATTATATAGAAACTATTACACTTATATTTAATTATTAAACTAGGCTACTAGTTTACAATTAAATTTCTATTAAGAAAAAAAATTTACTATTATTTAGAAAGAATTATGGCACTTTTAATATAAGAGACAAATCCATTCCTTATGGATATATTTCTAATGAGAAAATGCCAATTTTATATAGTATTGCACAAAGTTAGTAATATAGAAAAAATTAAATATGAGTTTTAGATAAGAAATGTGCATCTTAATTTTTTCCAATTTTTATTAAAAGTATACAGTATTAATGTAATTTTTTAAAAAATATTTCAAGCAGATAACAATACATTGAAACAATACATTTTTATCCTATTATCCCTATGTTTTAGTAGGATCATGAAGTGCATGTTTTCCTTTGAGAATACAAGTAGGCCTTGATTAGTGCGACTTATAAAAATGATACTGTTTTTCACTTAATGCAAGCAAATATTTGATTAATGCAAGTTGTAAGCATAGACTAGTCTTACTAACAAAGGTCCATCCCCTTTTATGATGTCAATTAACAAATTAATGTTAATTTTCGGTTAGTAAAACCAGACGAGGAGTAGTCCAAGAACAGTCACTTGGCTCTGAAGGGGCGAAACACCAGAAAGATGGGCTTTTTTGCCATTAGCTATTTAACATTACTATTATTCAGCTTTGTTATGGTAAAGATTTTTGATTGATAAAAATTGATTTTTATTTTGGTTTCAATTTGGCAGTTGGTTTGATGAAGGTATGAGATGCAATTCCTGGTAAGTTATTAATTTAGATGATGAACAACAATGTAAAATATGAAAATAAATATTTCTTAAACAGTTAGTATTGTGGTTATGGCCGGAATCTCACAAAGCAAGAACCAATTACCATATTTTACATATAGTTAATACTTTGAATAATGCAAGAAATTTGCAGAACCCTTTTATTTGCACTAATCGAGGACTCCTGTACAGTAAACTTTAATTCATTTTGTTGAGGTAAAAAAAAGCTATAGATATGAGAAAATGATAACTGTGGAGCCCATATAAAATGAAAAAAAATGAAAAATTGATTAAAAATAACACTAATAATAATGTAAAGCACTGTTATGTATAAGATGAGACTATTTTCATATATGTTAGGATTTTTTGATATAAATAAAAAAATTTATAAAAAGTATTGCCAAAATTGTAAAAATGAAATAAAAAGAAAGTAATAAATATGAAATATTAATAAAAATTACAATATTTCAATTGGATTCATGTAATTTTTTCTATATTTATATGATGTAACTTCATTCAACAAAAGTTATGTAATTCATGGTTTTTTATAAATAATTTCTGAAAATTTTACTTGAATTTTTTCATTCATAGTGCATTTTTTTTAGACGGCCTGTCACTATCTAAAAATATCAACTATTTTGTTGGATGACTAAACTTTCATATAAAAAATTTTTTTCATCAATCTCATGCATGTAATGAAAAGTTGCAAAAAAATTAAATTCCAAAAAAATGTTTACATTGCTAGAAAGAGAACAAAAATGCAATAACTACTGAAAATTTCAAAAGATTTCATTACTTGTATTCTTGATCAAAGTTTTGACAAAAATTAAATAAGATTTCACAGTTTTAATTTTCATATTGCTTTTGCATATCAATTAAGTTTAATTTCAAAAAATACTGTTGTATGTCATGCCATTATAAGCCCATTTACAAATAAAATTAATTAAAAGATAAATGATGTTTTCAATTTTTCTAGAAAGTTCTGACAAAATTCAGAGTACATTCAAGAAAATTTTTCAAAGATTATAATCCAATTTATTTTCTGATATTAGATTTTAATTAAAAAACAAAATTGCTTTGAATCTACAAAAATACTTTTCTTCTACATTAAAACTCCATACATTATGATTAATGTACATAAATTAATTATAGTGTTAAAATAAGTAAATAAATAATTTTTACATAATATTTCAAATTGTAAATATGCTACCTTACTACTATCTTCTATATCTGTTTGTCCAAATTGTACTTCTTTGCAAATTAACTCTAAACATTTTGGAGAAATAGCTCTTGCAGCCAAATGTAATGGAGTGACACCATAAATATCTTTTTGATGCCAAAGTGCTCCATTATCTAGTAAAAGACGAACACAACGTCTCAAACCCTATAAAATTAAAATAAATTATATTGTTATGAAATTTATGTAAATATTTCTTACTTATTTTATTTGCTAGAATCATTGTAAAATTAATTAAATTCATTATTTATATTAATATTTAATAAATATTATTTTATTTTTTAAAAAATAATATAATATTTTTTATTTGAATTTAATCTTGAGAATATCATTAAATAATTCAATTACTATTTACAGCTGAAAAAACATGAAACTTTTTCAACTATAAATATTTTTGATTATATTTGAAACTTTAAAATATTACCAAAAATTTTTCTTTCATCTATGAGAATTCCTTCTCATAGATGAAAGAAAAATTTTTGTTCATTGTCTCATTGTCAGTTTTGTCTAAATTTATTAAAATGTTATTTGTTTTGTCTTATACAATGATGATAATTATTAAATAATAATGAAATCAAACGGAATGAAAAGTAAAATTATTTTACTTTTCATTCCGTTACTGTACATCTTCAAATCATCATAATTTTTATATATAGGTATAAACAGTAATTTTAAACAATTTAAAATTTAAAAAGAATTTTTAAAATAATTCTAAATTAATTTCACTAAAAAATACATAAACATTTTTTATAGGTAATATACACTATTAAAAATATTCACGAATGCTTTAAATCTGTATGAGAGTCTATATCAGTTGTATGAGAGTCTATATTCTTGTTTCTTAATGATCTTTGTGCTATCCCAATTTTTTCAAGCATATAATTTATTATGCTTATTCTATATTATATCAGTTACATGGAAAAAATCCATGTAACTGATTAATATAGAATATAGATTAATGGTTCTAAAACCTTTTTGAAGTTATGGAACACTTGATTATAAAAAGTTTTGATGGAACACCTAAAGCAAAAACATATATACAAGACAAATTTTTGTGGAATACTTATGGCAGGTTTGCAGAATACCAGTTGCATGGAACATTAGTTGAATTATTAATATAGATCAATATGATAAAATTATTTTATTAATAATTTTTTTAACTTACAGATAATAAAAACATTAATTTATTTATTTCATTTGACTTTCCAAATGTTTATTCACTGCTTACTTTAACTTATTTAATTAATTAATTATAACTAGCCAATTAGCATGAATTATTATACTCACAGAAAAATTGTTGTAATAAAATTCATAGTAGTGCTTTCGAAATTCTTGTATTCCCTCTTCAGCTTTACCCATCAAAAATAATTCTATTTCAATTCGTTGTCGTTTAAATTTAAAATTGAACATAATTATTAAAATAATTAAAGCATGTGCCATAATAAATTGATTTTCTAATTTAATTTTAAAAGGTTTTTAAATGTTAAAATGTTATTAAATACGATGATTATCTGCAAGTATAAAAATTCCTGCTAATTGGCTAGTTATAATTAATTATTTCATTTGACTATAAAATGCTATATTAATTAGTTACATGAATATATAACAAATTTTAAAATAATAGAAACAATCTAATATATGAATTTTATGATTTGAAAGTTGGTAATAATAAAGTGTTTTCATTTATAACATTATCTTCAAGTTTCTTGAATGTTTAGTAAATTATTTTTAACATTGTGCTATTCATGCAGGATATCAAATATTCAATTGATATTCAGTATTAAATATTTTTAGTAGTATAGGGGGATTTTGGGAATGAATGTATGATTTATATTTCTAGCAATATTTATTATTCCAATGACTATTGTAAATTTGATTTCTCACACTAGTTTTATTTCTAACATATAAAAAAACCACAATGAAAAAACAGTAAAAATTTAATAAGAAAAAATAGTAGTTAAAATGATTTTGGAAATAAAACAATTAAACTAAAATTGCATGTTTTAAATATAATAAATAAATATGCAAGAACTTGTACATTAGTTCATAACAGGTGTTTTGTGAAATTATGAAATACACATATTCTCTGACTTACATATATCCAACCTCCATAAATCCAAATTTATGTAAGAAATTTTCCAATTTTTCATTTTTTGAGATATACAGCATAAAAATTTATTTTATTTATGCCAATCAGTATATTTGAACATGCTGGTTTACAATATTTAAAAGATCATTTTTATTTCATCTACTGCTGGATATATATTCTTCCTTTGTTTCCAAATATACCTATTTTATGCAACTGCATTTATTGAGAATCACTTATTTTTCTTATATTATCTCTCTGTTGTTTGTATTGTTGAAGAAACATCCAATGCCAGATGTTTCTTCCTTGGTTTGGTTATCATTTTATAATTCTCTTTATCTATCAGTTATTGGTATATTTTGCTATGTAGCCTGCCCAATGCCATTTACTGTTTCTATTAACAGTATGTCTTCTACTTTGGTTTGCTTTTTATAAAGATGTATCTTACAGCACTATTGATGAATCCTAATGTATATCTTTCCATGCTTCTTTGGATTGTTACTAATATGTGTTCCATTTTCTTTGTAAGAGCCCATGTTTCACAGCCACATATCATTACAAGTATTATGCACATGTTGAAGAGTTCCCTTTTGGGCATTTGTCATAGCCAAAGTTAGTAATTGAAGGCAGCCAGCCCCTATCCAGGTATTCTTAACACTTCCTGCACTTTCCATACTCCAGTTGGAAGGTGCAGGAACTCTGTGATTGGGACTTCCAGTGCTGATAGTGAATGAGGGCCATTTTCCTATGTTGTACATCATGTATTAGAAAGATTGTAGACCATTACCTCCTCACACTAATCTAATGCAGATTGGAGAGAGAGGGAGAAACTAAATTATTCTATTAATTAATCTATATCCACTATTTATTATTATTAATTTTTATTTATACCTACTCTTTATCTATTTAAATTTTTATTAGTTCTGTTTCCTTTAACTTTTCATAGCCTTCTATCCAGTTACATATTACTTTATTTATGTTTGGTGTACTGTTTGTTGATCTTTGGTATCATATTACTAATATCAGCAATATGGCACCATGGGGGCCCTAGGACAAGCAAGGCTTTGGGGCCCCTATAAATTTTATTATAACTTATAAGGAACCTTTAAAATATTACTTTCTATCTAGCACTTTAATAAAAATCCATTTTTTCTTATTAAAA
The DNA here is from genome assembly GCA_000484575.1 of Olivierus martensii. Taxonomy (NCBI): domain Eukaryota; kingdom Metazoa; phylum Arthropoda; class Arachnida; order Scorpiones; family Buthidae; genus Olivierus; species Olivierus martensii. Next base: position 22,463 of record AYEL01033428.1, read on the forward strand.
TTTATAAAAGTTGAAAATTGATTGATAGTTTTGGGGCCCCTAGGATGTGACGAAACCTTTAAAATTTTACTTTCTATCTAGCACTTTAATAAAAACCCTTTTTTTCTTATTAAAAGTTTATAAAAGTTGAAAAATTGACAATTTTGAGGCCCCTAGAATCGCAGCCCTAGAACGCAGCTTAGTCGACCTATAGGTAAATCTGGCCCTATATGGTATAGATGCAATCACAGTAATTCACTAGCTCCAGTAGATTTTACTTCAGAATTTTTGTTAAAAAATTCTGAAGTAAAAAACTTTGCAGAAGTCATTTTTATGACTTTTGCAAAATCTGAATTACATAAAACATTTTGGTCCCAATTATTTGTGGAAGTCAGGGAATACCTTATGTATATATGTAAAGTATACTTTTTTAATAAAGATATATTAAACACTGTATGCATATTTTTATTATTAGTTTTAATATTTTATCTCATAATAACTTATTTGATTTTTGTATTCATTAAAAATTTTTTTTATAATTAAAAGTGTTCTGCAACTTCAAATAAGGTTAAGAACTACTGATCTATCAATAAATGGTTTTTCTAGTTGTCTTCAAGATCAGTTAATAAAATGAATTTCTGTAAATCTTGTATTCTACTTCAATATTATTTTGTATTTTTGTAAAATAAATGTATAATAAAACTTTTTACTAATTGTGCTTTATCAAAGGTTATCTAGCTTAAAACAAATAACTAAATATATATTTATGTACACACATACACCATATATACTCAGTATAACATTATTGTTATAAAAACATACATCAGAATATTCCTTTCTCACTAGTATCACAAAATTAACAATTATTAATTAAATGGAATTTAAATACTTTATGTGCTGCCCAATGTAATGCTGTCTGTCCACATTTATCACTGTTATCTACTCTTGCACCACATTTAAGAAGAATGCTGGCACATTCAACATGATTGCCAATGACACTGAAAATCAATGCTGTTTTTCCAAATTTATCCTTTGTTTCTAAATCAATAGCTTCAACAGTATCCAACAGTTTTCTTAAGTTTGTTTTATCTCCATTCAATGCAAATTTGTGTAAAGGAGAAATGCCATTTTCTATGCAAAATAAATAATCCTGTAAAATAATTTTAACATTTATTTTTTATATTGAATTTCATAAAGCTGTTTTATTAATTATTAAAATTCTTAATTAAAAAACTTAACAAAATACAGAAATAATATGTTATTTACTTCTTCAAAGTTACTTTTTTGTGAATTAGATGGTACTTTATTATCCATTATATAGCAATTATGATCTACTTTGTTTATCATGATAGATTTACTTGTATCATTATACGTATTTATCATTTTATTCTGATACTTCTTCTTATGATATGTAGGTGATAATTTTACTAATTTAACATTTTACTCATTCATTCAATTTTTTTAAATCAATCATAATTGATATAATTCACGAGATGGAGGATAACCATACCCACGATGGCATAACAATCATTGCTAAAATTGAGGGTACCAAATTGAGAATATTTTAATAAAATTTAAAATGGAGAAATAATTTTCCTCCTTCTGAATAACTATGTTCTAAAAGAAAATATATACAAATTATGCTACTAATATAAAATTTTTATGAATGCAATACAGTATAAATTAAAAACAGCCAAAAGCGACACACAAGTAAATTGCGCCCATATTCCTCCAACACATAGCTCAAGCAAAACTGATTTATGGAATCAATTTAATGTGATGAATGCTAAAAAAATTAAATAAAAATAATACTTCCAATCTATAGAGTTTGACAAAAAAAAATTAAATGAAATATAAGTTCATAAATTTTAGTTTCATTACAGCTAATTCCTGGAAGATTTCTTGTGAAACTGAGAATGATTCCAGTGAAAATAGAATAAGATTGAGAAAGAAATACAATTCATAGCACGATTTCGATCTTGAATAAATTGTTTCAATTGCATGGCAAAATGCATAATCACAGATGATTATCAAATATAAAAATATGGCCAGATTGAATGCACGAAACACTGTGACTTTTTACTCAAAGGACTGGGGATTAATCCCGGAAACTTTAATTATAAAATTTTTAAGAGAACATTTTTCATTATATATTCGAACTATAGAGGATGGGAATAGTGAGTCAGACCTGACCTTTCATAGGAAAGTTCTAGATTCGATTTATGATTTGCACCCTCGACAATCTAATTTCAGGACCAAACACATAGGACACCTATTCTAAGTATGTGATCGGCCGGATTGACCGCCTGAAACACTTTGCCTTTCCACTTTTGACCACGTTCGATTCTTGGGTCTCATTTCTGGGAAATATTTATCATTGGTCCGGTCCGGCCTGTCAATCCCCGTTCTCCACAATCAGGCATACATTTTAAAATGTTCTTGATCAAATTTTTATCAAAATATAGCACCAATTCTTTTTCTCAGTTCAAAAGGATTTAATTTTTTATGTACCCATCTCTTATTTCTGGATATTTATCATCAATTTATCTAGTGTATATCTTTTACCAACCGGGCCATTAAAAATTATATGAAACTGATTCTTCAAATATTACATTTTTTTTTTTGTTAACAGATGACACCACTTTCCATTCAGGGAAAATACTAAGTGACGGGGCAAAACAAGCCCTTCCACAGGCTGCCCACCCTCTGTGGAGGGGTCGGCTGGATTATGGAGGACGGGGATCGACGGGCCTAGCCCGAACCCCATGATAGAGGCTGCCCACCCTCTGCGGAGGGGTCGGCTGGATTATGGAGGACGGGGATCGACGGGCCTAGCCCGAACCCCATGATAAATATTTTCAAGGAGTGGGACTCGAGACTCGAGCCCGGGTCCTCCAGAGTGGAAAGCCGAAGCGTTTCCACGCGGCCAATCCGGCCGACTCTAAAAGCCAACTTCAAGAAGTTTTTTTTTCTTCATTTTTACGCCCCTTTCCAATTAGGGAGATTACTAAGGGCGGGGTCAATTCTAACTACGGGCTGCACCACACCCGTGGAGGGGGCCGAATGGTGAAGGACGGGGATCGTCGGGCCGGGCCGAGAATCCCGAAAAAACTTCCTATAGATTTAAAGATTGCGGCGTCGAGGTGTCCTTGATGGCAGAACTTCATTATTGAATTTTGTAAAAATCGCTAATTAGTTCAAAAGTTATTAGTGGGGAACATAGGTAAACATTTTTCCGATCTTACATTTTCTTCGGAGAGTAAACTAAAAAGAACATGAAAGGATAATGCTTGATTTCAAATCAGTTTTTTAACGTACCATTAATATCATTTTCAATTAATTATTTTTACAAATAAAAACTAAATTTAAAACACTACAACTATCTAAAATATTTAAGTCCACAATATTTAGATGAAATATTTTTGCTAAAAATTGTCAGCTGAAAATTTCACATTACTCTTTATATTAGATATCTCAGTGATCGAATTTCACAACGGCAATCATATTCGAGAAGCGGTAACTGTCACCCACATCACTACGTACGTAGCAGATAGTTATCACTTTGCGACATAATTTAAAGTGAAGGTCAAATGTTGCGCTATTTTCATGGAGGTTACAGAATGTATAACTTTTTGCAATATTACAATAATACAAATTAGATGCCAGCCGGATGGCCATGTGGTTAAGCGTTCTCTCATCACACGGAAGATCTGGATTCAATTTTAGGATTCCTCCTAAATGTTAAAGTAGCAAACATTTTTCTTCAAATTAATTAAGCCGCAATTGTTTTAGTATTTAATTATTTTTAATCGCAGAAATAAAATATTTAAGATTAATAATTAAAATAATTTAATCCGATTTAATAAAAAGTTTAAAAGAATAAAAATAATTATAATTTTCAATTTTATTGACCCGTTAAAATTATTATTAATTTTATTTTGCATGCAGCCTAAAAATTACCTCCATGACAAATTAGTTTATAAATTCAAAGTTTATAGTTATCAATTTCTGTTGCTCATTTATGCCCTGTAGCATATATACAATATACTTTATAAATATAATATGTATAATCTATAGTGTATATAGCTAAATATATACATATTATGTATATACCATAATATAGGTGCAGAATATACATGTGCGTGTGTATATATGTGTTCACGACTTTTTATTTTCATATTAAATATAATTTTAAAATATAAAAATACACTCTGTTGGAAAGAAAAATAAAGCACATCTAAAAAATAGAGCGAGAACTGCTAATTTCATCGCCAAAAGCATAGCGTTTTCGAATGCATGAAAATGGCGAATCTAGGGTCAATATGAGGATAGGCATTCGTAAAAACGAATATATCTGACTGGTTTTGCTGTTTCATTACGTTACGTTAAGTAGTCTAGGAAGGTGCACCTAAGATCTATCAATCAGCAGCATGAGCAACTCAGAGAATTTGGAAAACTTCGCTTCATATGTCTACAGCAAACCTGCTTCATATTTTTTGCAGCGGAGTTTATTAAAAGTTGAATATTTTTTAAATAATTAGTTAGCTTAAAATGTATTAAGTATTTGGCTTTTAAACATAAAAATATTATAGTATACTAAAATCTATGAATATTTATCATGTAATTGGCGACTAATTATGAATGCATAGCTTAAGAACATAATTAGAAACTTGAAATTACTGTAGTGTATCTCATTATTTTGTTTACAACTTCTTTATATGGACCGTTGAATGCTCAGGCATCATATCACAGTCGTTTATCAGATATTTTTATTTATAATATTTACTCATGAATATTGAATCAAAGGCAGCATTCCAAATTTCATCAACTAGGCGAACTAAGGACTGTTAATTATTAATCAGGAAATTGATTAGTATATAGAAATTTGGGTTATCCTTCTTCATTAAAGTGTAAAGTGTATGGTGAGCTGCACACATATTCTTTTGCTCTATCCGTACCAATCGCAAAACATTGCTTCAGATTAACTCCAATATTATCAAAATTATCTTTGAAATATTGATACAAGACTTCAGAGATAGTACTTGTGAATGAAACTAGTTACAAAAATTGAGTCGGCCGGATTGGCCACGTGGAAACGCTTCAGCTTTCCGCTCTGGAGGATCCGGGTTCGAGTCTCGGGTCTCATTTCTTGAAAATGTTTACCATGGAGTCTAGGCCCTGCCCATCAATTCCCGTTCTCCACAATCCGGCTGACCCTCCGCAGGGATGAGTAGTCTGTGAAAGGGCTTGTTTCACCCCACCACTTAGTGTTCTTCCTTAATGGAAACTGACTGAAAAGTCATAAAAGTTATACAGACTGAGATGAAATCCTATTGCGTCTATCATTATAATATCGAATACAGATACACAAATGTTTCTCACAGACAATATCAGTCGACTCAATGAGAAAGAATGAAGTCTTTTTTAAATCATTAATTTATTCATTAAACAGGGCTGGTAATCAGGGCCGGATTTACCTATAAGCCAATTAGGCCGCGTCCTAGGTCCCCGCGATTTTAGGGGCCCCAAAACTATCAATCAGTTTTCAACTTTTATAAACTTTTAATAAGAAAAAATGGGTTTTTATTAAAGTGCTAGATAGAAAGTAAAATTTTAAAGGTTCCTTATAAGTTATAAGGAGCCTTTAAAATTAGACGTAGCTGATTTGAATTTGTAGGGGCCCCATAGCCTTGCTCGTTCTAGAGCCCCTAAAAATGCAAATCTGGCCCTGATTGGCAGTATTATTTTAAAAAAATGCAAACCGGCTCTGCTGGTAATATAAAATTCTTAATGACAGCACTGCATTTCGTTCTGTGCAACCGCAAATTAAAAGATTTTATGTCAGAAATTGATGACATTTAAAAGATATAAAAGTTCACTGAAGTGATAATGGACTAAGTAGAAGAATAACATGAAACAAATACAGATAGATAATTTCAAATTTAGTAAATTTATCTTCCTTCTTTTATAGAACAGATTTAATGGTCATCTGCTGTTGGCTTACTTTTGATATATTTTAATGATTAAGTGCCTTTGTTTAAATCACTATTATAAGCTCTTATGTCAATTCTACAACTTTTACAATATGCCTTATTTTCATCTTCTTTCGCTTCAGTCAACTACTTTCCAAACAGGATTTTTTAGTCAAGCCATCTGAAATATTTTCGAATATTTAAACTACTTCCCCATTTCCAATTATTTATCTTAACACTTAAAAAATTTTCTCACAGTAATAGAAAGATAAAAATATCAGGCGAACTAAATTTTTATAGCTTCTTCTATTAGTTCTATATGCGAAAATGCCAGTTGAACTAAGCTTTTTGAAATTCTGAGGCACACCAGGGCCGGCCCTAGCGTTTATGCCGCCGTAGGCAAACCTAAAAAGTTCCGTCCCTATGGGTTGTGTTTATTTGTTTTTCCTCTCTAATTCAGGCAGTTTTGCCGCCGTAGGCAGTCGCCTACTTTGCCTACCGCCTAGGCCCGGCCCTGGGCACACTAACAGTGACAACACAGAGAGATGTAGATGCACCACTGCAGTCGTATCGTATCGTACTCGTCAGAACGCAAATCTCGGAGTTACACGTTCAGTTTGAACCGACGTTGGTTTAAACTAAATATTCCGTCAGGAATTATTATGGGAGCGAAGGAAATTTAAAAAAGGATTATATTATCATATGATCCGTTTTTTTAATTTCCTTCACTCTCTTAATAAAAATTAGAAGTAATTATTTTTATGTTTTGTATTGAATCTTCAAGAGATAATTATATGGTATTGCATTATAAATGCATAAATAATCAATCAAAAACGTAAAAAGTTTTAAAAGTAATCCAAAAAGTCGTGAAATTCAAAATTTACCAATACTATTGCTAAACTCTCAATTCGCTCCTTATAAGCCGTAGCCACAATCTGTGCCCGTAGTCCAACCTAATCTGGTTAGGTTCGATCAGTTTAGTTATTGCTTCGTTTTAACTATAGAGGGATAATATCTAACCAAGGAAGTTGTTATCCACTATCTAACACATTTTACGTGTTCTCAGCTAACGAGAAGGTAGTTGGATATATTTACAGAAGTTAATTTAGACAGGTTAGTTTTATAAGGTTGGCAAAGTTTAAGTCATTAAAATAGCTAAAATAATGGTACCAAAATAATTAATTAAGAATTGAAGATCGTTATTAATTTTGGTTTTTTATGCTAATAATAATTTTAAATAAGCTACGCTCCAAAAACTGATTTTTTTTTTCATTTTATAGTAACAAATTTATTGGAAAAGTTCATTCCTTCGTATTTCATTTGCAAAAATCTATCAAATTTAATAATGATTTGGTACGGGTATCATATTTCCGAATGTCTTTATTGTTCATTAGTAATTTTATGCTGGTAAATACCTTTATGCTTTTGGATAGTGGTGTAGCTTAACTCTAATAACTTAGTTATTTTAATAGTTAAGCTGAATTAAGATTTCAAAGAAAATATTAGGTACGACGGGAATAAAAATCCCAACAGAAATTTGATTCCTTATTTTTTTTTTATCGCACCCTCTAATTAAAGGTTCCTGAATACAATGATGGAGGTTCCGTGTGGAATTGAGACTCCACCCTCATGTTATGGAGTCCCAAAGTTTGGACTTTGAATCGTGTATTTATAAATTTTGCTATTTTTTTTTTTTATTAAATTTTAAACAAAATGTGTAGGACCCAAATTATTAAACACATTATCCAAGTTGATTTCACTTTTTTTAAAAGATATTCTAAACTTAATACTGTAATTCCAAAATATTTTTTTAAAAAGTCAAAATAAACTTGGATAATGTGACTAAATGGAGATTACCTGCTGGTGGAAGATAATGTGTCACATGCAGCAGTGTGGCATCGTCTATATAGGCAATTTTGTTTTTAATAAATATATATATTATATACACTTCCCTGGAACGTGATGTTGAGAGTGATTAACACAAATTTTTGGTTTAAAGATTCTTGTCAGTCGATGTATATTCATTAAAAATGTGCTATATAGTATATAGGTGATGCTGCACTACTGCATGTGATGATACATCTTCCACTAGCAGGTAATCTACTATTTTGCCAGTAATGATTTTGGTGCCTTACACAGTTTGCTTGAAGATTAATGTAGGTTATGTATTTTACCATTTTGCTTGTATTTAACTCTTTCAGCTACCTAAGATTTTCATAATTCCCATATAGGGCCACCGCTAGACATTTTGGCACTACAGGCGACTTTTTTTTGGCCCCCTTACTATACTTCATTTCACGTAAGAAAATAGCGTTGGTTTAGATATGGTTATAAATTCTGCAATTTGCGAAAATAAATATCACCTGTCAGCTTGTCGGTTATGAAATAAAATTGACAAAATTAAATTATATTTAATCATGTTTTGATTTCGACTTTGTAATTTTTAATATTCAGGTATTGTACATTTTTACAGATAAAAATATTTAGTATTGACAAATTTTGGTTTTATGAATTTAAATTATGTATTTAATGCATGTAAAAACGCTCAGCTGTCAAGCGCCATCTGCTATTTTCTTACGTGAAATAAAATATAGGACGTTAAGAATTGTTTCTTATCAAAGATGCAAAAAACAAACTTAAATTTTCGATGTGGCAAAAATATTTATTTTGTCTAAGAAAATGCAGTCTATTTCGGACCATTACAGCTACACATATTGAAATACATTTCATTTGGCTTTACATAGTGACATCTGACATCTAACAGATATGAACAGGTAGATGAGTGGTGGGGACGACAGATGGTGCCACAAAAGATGTCACTCCACTCTCGTAACACGCGCCTTATTCAAAATTCGCCTCTTCTTCATATGTCATTTTATTTTTATTGGTTGCTCTAGACACCATGATAATGTATAATTAAAGTAAATGAAATGAAAACAGAAAATAATAAAATAAATGAAAATCATCATTTTGCTGCCTTTATCAATTTGGTGCTACAGGCAGGGATCTGCTCGGCCTGTGCATAATGTTGGCCCTGTTCCCATAGTTCAAGATTGCTGTGCGTGCCAGTGATAAAACCATTCACCAACACAGTAGCTCCTAATTGTAACAGTGCTTCCCACATTGCATTTGGCTTTACATAGTGACATCTGACATCTAACAGGTATGAACAGGTAGATGAGTGCTGGGGACGACAGATGGTGCCACAAAAGATGTCACTCCACTCTCGTAACACTCGCCTTATTCAAAATTCGCCTCTTCTTCATATGTCATTTTATTTTTATTAGTTGCTCTAGACACCATGATGATGTATAATTAAAGTAAATGAAATGAAAACAGAAAATAATAAAATAAATGAAAATCATCATTTTGCCGCCTTTATCAATTTGGCGCTTAAATGAAATGAAAACAGAAAATAATAAAATAAATGAAAATCATCATTTTGCTGCCTTTATCAATTTGGTGCTACAGGCAGGGATCTGCTCGGCCTGTGCATAATGTTGGCCCTGTTCCCATAGTTCAAGATTGCTGTGCGTGCCAGTGATAAAACCATTCACCAACACAGTAGCTCCTAATTGTAACAGTGCTTCCCACACCACTTCCATGTTGCACTTATGGGTGCAAGGATCAAATTTATTAAGAATAGCTTCCCTTTTTTTCTTTGTAAAAAAACAATAAATGTTTTAAACTCTATATTTAATTAAATATAAAATCTGACATGCATTCTATAAATTTAAAAATATTACTCAGTATATTATACTCGGTCATAATAGTCAAATGATCTGCGATTCTTCCTTCTTTTTAATTTTCTGTAGTTTTAAGTAATCTTGAATACTCACTATACATCCACATTGCACATATAAGCTCTTTATGTTAAAGCTGTTTTACATGTATTCCCTTCAATTTTTTACTACTTTAAATTTTACTTTCCATAAATTTATCCTTATCATTTTTAATTAAATTTGATAAAGCTGTTTTACATGTATTCCCTTCAATATCAATGATACATTCTATAAATTTTTACTACTTTAAATTTTACTTTCCATAAATTTATCCTTATCATTTTTAATTAAATTGCATATTTTTCCTAGTAAATACTATGTTTATACTCATTTTTTTCTCTAGCAATTTTTTCATTTTGATAATTAGTTTGTGTAATTTTAACAGATAAAATTTACTTTCTCTGTCATGATGCTCACCAACCCTGTTTCTTCTGCTTTTCAACTTTTTTGGATCTTTTTCCATAACTTAATGATGGTATTTTTAGCATATCTGTGATCCCTTGTTTTCTTGAATATCCATTCCATCTCTGTTTTTGGCAGCTTGGTTGTTACAATGTGTATGTATTCATTTCAACAATGCTTGAAATGCCAATATTTTGTGCACCCATCAGAATCATTATGTATGAAATCATGTGTGTATTTTTTTGTTTTCTACATAGAGATGTATTGTTTTCCATCCCTTACCTGTATCAGTAAGTCAAAGTACAATATTTCATCTGTACTCCATTTTTGTAGCTTCAATTCCAATCTGTAAATCTTTGTTCAAGGTTGATATCATCTAGTTTTTTATCCATTATCATAATATCATCATCAATATAACATTTATATAATTTTTAATTTGCCCTTTGTTATCTAAATCTGACATTTCCTTTCTGTATATTACAAGTTTGGCAAGGATCCCTACTAATGGAGCTCCAGTTGGAATACCTTTATTTTGTAAATACAGTTTTTCATTAAATTTCATTAAAAGTATGACTTATGAGTGACTATGTAACAAATCCCTCAATACAGTGGTACCTTGGTTAAGACGGCCTCGGATAACGATATACTTGGTTAACGATAAGTGATTGTAAGAAAAAAATGTCTTGGTTAACGACGCAGGCTTTGGTTAACAACTCCTGGTTATGTGAACTTCCGACAAAATAGAGTTCTTTAACAGCTTGTCATCGCATCACGTGATTCATTAGCTCAGTTGTTAATCGTTTTTTTTTTTTATCACAATCAAATCAAATCCGGCAATATCATTATTAAAATTAATAAAATTATAAGCATATAAAAATATATTTAAATGATAACGGCAATATTATTAAAATTAATAAAATTATAAGCATATAAATATATATTTAAATGATAATTAACATATAGTAATGAAAACAAATTATTTAAGTAATTAAAAATAGACGTGCAACAGTTTACTGGTTTTTAGTTTCTTAAGGATGATTTCTAGACGATTATTATTATAAATTCTGCGAACAAAGTCTGATCGTTGTTTATTTGTGATATATATTACTTGACACCTGCGAGTGGTGTGACGTATATTTGTTTGTGTTATATATTACTTGACATCTGCAAGTGTGTGATGTCGCAGTTTTGGATTCCATCAGAAGAAAAAAAACGTCAGTCCGAGATTCTATAGTTCATATAGACAATAAATCGGCGAATCCATGTCACTGTACATTGGCCATCAAAAGGCAAAATCAAATCTTATCTATATAATAATCGTTGATGGATTCCATCAGAAGAAAAAAAACGTCTGTCCGAGATTCTATAGTTCATATAGACAATAAATCGGCGAATCCGTGTCACTGTACATTGGCCATCAAAAGGCAAAATCAAATCTTATCTATATAAT
>AYEL01033430.1:0-13236 GCA_000484575.1 Olivierus martensii
GGTGTTCGTAGACCGAGACGTTCGTGATCCGAGGTATCACTGTATATGTTATGGTAAAAGTGATTAATCCAGTTATTATACATGATTGTCGGTTATTATGCATAATCACCCCAATGATTTTGGTAAAAGAGATAAATTTATTTCATATAATGCAAATTAATCACATTTACTGATGATTGTGCTTACCCACCAGTTCGTAATGGTAAATATCATAAATTGTACTAAATTAATCAAATTTACCAGATATTATGCATAATCGCCCATCTAGGATGGTAAATTTAATAAATAATGCATTATCGTCAAATAATGAAGTAGTTGGCTACATTCATCTTCATTTATGTAATGTCCATCCAGCTTAGCTGTGACCATCGACGCAAGTACGTGTGCACTAACTGAACGAGTCCAGTGACAAAATAGGGATTACAGCTTCACACATGGATGTTTTCAAATGCAAGATAACTGAAGTTGAAACTTTGCACATGGATGTTTTCAAACGCAAGATAACTGAAGTTGAATGGACTTATTGTAATGTTGAATGCTAAATGATTAGTTTTGACGTTGGAAATAATATATTTAATGCACATAGATGTTTTCAAACGCAAGATAACTGAAGTTGAATGGAAGTTCACACATGGATGTTTTCAAACGCAAGATAACTGAAGTTGAATGGAAGTTATGTAATGTCGAATGCTAAATGATTAGTTTCGAAGTTGGAAATAGTATATTTAACAGAAGTTATTGTAATGCTAAATGATTAGTTTTGACATTGGAAATAGTATATTTAACAGAATGATAAAATGATTAGCAAGTATGCATGCGCTAACTGAACAAGTCCAATGACAAAATAGGAATGACAGCTTCACACATGGATGTTTTCAAATGCAAGATAACTGAAGTTACTTTGCACATGGATGTTTTCAAACGCAAGATAACTGAAGTTGAATGGACTTATTGTAATGTTGAATGCTAAATGATTAGTTTTGACGTTGGAAATAATATATTTAATGCACATAGATGTTTTCAAACGCAAGATAACTGAAGTTGAATGGAAGTTCACACATGGATGTTTTCAAACGCAAGATAACTGAAGTTGAATGGAAGTTGCATATGGATGCTTTCAAATGCAAGATAACTGAAGTTGAATGGAAGTTTATTTTGTCAAGGTTGAATGATAAAATGATTAGATATGACGTTGGAAATAGTATATTTAACAGAACTTAATATATTAATTCAATAGACATTGGAAATAGTATATTCGAATGCTAAATGATTAGTTTCGAAGTTGGAAATAGTATATTTAACAGAAGTTATTGTAATGCTAAATGATTAGTTTTGACATTGGAAATAGTATATTTAACAGAATGATAAATGATTAGTTTCGATGTTGGAAATAGTATATTTAACAGAACTTCTAAATGATTAGTTTCGACGTTGGAAATAATATATTTAACAGAACTTAATAATATATCAATTCAATAATTTTTATCTAATAAAATATAAACATTATATACATCTGGAATAAAAAAATAACAATATATTTTTTTTTGTAAATATTTTACCTTTAATTAATAATCCTCATCACACACTGAATCAGTTGTTGAATCACTGTCAGTCAATGAAATACAGAGTGGTTCACACACTTTTTCTATAATTGCTTCTTTATCCCAGTAAGCTGCTTCTATTTTAATTACATGCTCACAATAGTTATGCCAGTTTTCAACAGATATGCTGTTTATAGCATCTTCAGTTGTTTGAAAAAGTTTTGTCATGTTGATATCACCAGTGGGCAGGGCTGGGCCTGCCATGGGTGCAAGACATGCATCGCACACAGGCGGCCAAAGTCAGGGGCAGCCAAACTGAATGTCAAACATATAAACAAGATAAAAATAAAATTAAAAACCAATAAAAGGAAATAAGAGGAAAAAGGAAATTTATTTCTTTTAATATGGTAAATTAAAAATTCTATTTGTTTGAAAAAGATAAATTAAAAAATAAAAATCCATTTTAACATCAATTTACGAAAAAACTAACTGAATTACTATTTTATGCCAAGGCCAGTATTAAAATCAGGCAAAGATGATCATCCGAAATTAATTGCTGTGCAAAGAAAAATATCCGATATCGATGGACAGGATTTATTTCATGAAATTTTATCAGTAATGACACACGTAAAAGCAGAAAATATTGCTTCACATCCATAAAATGTGCTTCAATATAATTTTAAAAACCAACTTCGAGGCACATTCCCTAATTTATTTGTTGCAGTTAGGATCGTTTTAACTTTGCCCGTTTCTGTAGCATCTGGCCAATGTTCTTTTTCCAAATTGAAGATAATCAAAAACTATTTAAGAACAACAATGCAACAAGAACGCCTAGCAAATTTATCAATTATAGCAATAGAGCATAAATTATTGTATGAAATTGATTTATATCAGGGATGCACAAACCATGAACTGAGGGCCACATGTGGCCCTTTTCACTATGTGTTATTTGAACAAGTCACACAATCAACAAATTATTATTTGTAGTTTTGAACAATGCATTTTCAAATAATATACAGTATATATTTTTTATGTGAAATTATGTTTACAGTAGTTCAATAATAATGTTTTTGAACAATAAGGAAAAAATAATAATCATATTTGGAATAATAAACATTTTTTTAATTTTTACTCTATTTGTGTATGTGAAATAAGTAATTTAAAAAATTGTATATGTGCACAAGCTAGCATTGACACTTAACTAATGAAAATTTAGAATCAATTTTGCGTTTGGCTACTACAAATGTGAAATCTAAAATAAAAAATCTTGTTAAATCAATGCAATACCACACATCCTATTAAAAATTCTTTGTTTAATTTTGATTACGTTTCTTTATAACATGTAATTAATAATCATGATATGACATAACTTTTGTGATTTGTTTTTGGTTGCCCACCTATAAATTATGATGAATCCATGAGGCCCTTGATGTTAACAAGTCTGTACATCCCTGATTTACATCATCTTATATCGGAATTTGCTCTTAATAAAGCATGCCAAACTTATTTCTTGTAAATTGTTGTTTTCTTCTATTAATATGTTATTTTTTTATTATTATTTGTTTTCTAATTAGATATTTAATTTTTGTTTGTAGTGAAGTTTAAATTTATTTAATATTATAGTTACTTGCAACAAAAATTTTGTAATTTATTACAATTTCCAAGGTGATGATCATTTGTGTTATGGCTGTTATGTATTGTATTAATATCAATAATTTCTAAGATGTTCTGCTATGACTGTTATATATTATTACTGATAAAATAATAAATTATTTAAAGTTGAACAATTATGACTATTAATTTTCTAATTTTTGTTTTATTGATTGAATAGGGGTGGCCAACTAACAGTTGCACACAGGCGGCTGAATTTCTAGGCACGGCTCTGCCAGTGGGATTAATATTGTATATGTATCTTTTTAATTCGGCCCACACATATTCAATGACATTTATATCGCAGTGGTATGGCAGGAGATGAAGTATTATAAATCCATGTTCTGCTAGCATACAATCAAATCAATAGGTTTTTATTTTAGGAGCATGTAATTTGACCAGCTCTGAAAGTTCAACCTTCAGCAAATCAGGTGAATGTTGAATAGCATTCATAGAAAGCCAATCCAGAATAATTCTTTTAGTATTGCTTGAATTTGGTAGTTTGTTTAACTGGACTGAATGATTTGGTGCATTATCAATAACAACAGCAGCATTTTTAGGCAAATTTTGAATAAATAGTAGAGTTCATTTGTCAGTGATAATCACCTGTGGTCGTATTTGCTTTGTATATAAGTTTAGTATTTGGTAGAAATCCCATAAATCCACCTGTGCACACAGAACAATAATTCGACACGAAGCGTTTCCACTTTGAAAAACTCCATCCATGTCACTTGATTGCCAGCATTTACCAAATGTCAAATTGCTATTGACCTATGTTTCATCAATATAAACAACAGGTCTTTTTCCTCTCAATACCTTTTTATATTTTTTAGAAATTACCTTCTCATTAAAATGATATCACTTCTTTCAGTTAGAATTTTCCTTTTATTTTGGCTTCATTTCCATTTAAATCCTATTTTATGTAAAATCTGTCTTATATTTCCTTTTTCCAAGTGAAGTTGATTTTTTCCTTTAAAACTGGCAATAAATTTGTTTAATGAAGGAACTTTCTTTTCTCAGGTGTAAAACTCTTGCAACGTACACCTAATAACATCACAATCGAAATCATCTATTTCAATTGTCTGCAGAATGTCCATCTTTCTCTGCTTTTTCAAAGAGAAAAAACTTGGTTCAGCTTGCACTGCTGACTCTCAACGAATCTTTTTTATTGTCATCAACAATACACCACATATCTGACATGCTCATTTTGTGGAATAAGAAACAGGAATTAAAACATTGCTGTTTTCTGCTTCTCTATCACAAAATTCAATTACATTATGTAAAATTTTTTTCATCCCACTTCAAAAGGCTTTGTTGCAACTTGTGCTACCCATCACAAATAGAAAAAGGTATGTGAAAACACTAAGATGACAAATAACAGAAATATGCAAAGAAAAGTAAACCGAAACCATTCCCACCAGTCATTATACCAATTGCGACTTTTCCCTTTCGTGTTTGGACTCATCCAGCTTAGCTAGGCATGGCTTTCGTGAATGGATAATAATAAGTTTTGCTTTAAATGATCAAAGAAAATAAGATCTCACTCGGTTGAATAAATAATCACAAACGAAGTTGTGGAAATCAGAATTGATACTCAGATAAAGACATTTATAAAACTTAAACATGATAGACCCAATATTTTTGTATATGACAAAAAATGAAATATTATATGGCTTATTGAGATCAGAATCACAAATCAAGATTAGTTAACAACAATTGAAAATGAAAAAATGAGGAAATATGAATTAATGGCAAATGAATTAAGCATGATGTATAAATTCCAAGTAAAGATAATTTCCTATGTTATGACTTTGAATCAGTATTGGCTCTAGTGGTACTGGGGCACAATTCAGCTTTCTACTCAGTACCAGAAGGGGACAAAGGGAGCAGGTCACCCCAGGCACCAAGCTGAATGGATAGCCAAGAACATGACCATTACATATATATAAAATCTTCTATTTTGTAGGTAGCCTATACATATAGTATGTTTTAATTTTTTCAAAATAACTGTATATAACAATTCATATAAATAAATCCAATGCATGTAATGTTGCCATAAATTAAATTTTGCATAAATTGGAAAGCTCTTGTATTTTATTATTATTCTAAAAATAATAAATATTTATTTTTTATATTAAATAATTAAAATTATTATTTTTTTAGGTACAATAAGATAAAATGTGGCGGAATATTTGCAGTTTTTTTAGACGTCATAAACGAAAATTTCTAGTAACTGGAGGTGTAATTGGAGCTCTATTTTTTGTTCAAAGATATGTAGGATTTAAATTAAATGAATGGGAAACCAAACACACTCAACAGCTTTTTGACAGGATAAAACGGGAACATCATTTTAAAGGTACTATACAAACATGTGATTCAACAATTTTGTCCATGATATGCAAAATTCGTGAAAGAGTACTGTCCTTATTCAATTCTGAAGCATTAATTGAGCAACTGAAAACAGGACCTTCAAACAAAGTAGAAATTTGGGATAACTTGAAGATTGTGATATTTTCAGAAATTATTGCTGAATTGTATTGTGAATGTTTATTTACTGTAGTTTTAAGAGTTCAACTTTGTTTAATTGGTGGATATATGTATAGTGATTTAGAAAATGATAAAAAATCTACCAGAATTAATAAGATAATTGCTACACCAGAAATCCAACAAAAATATCTTTCTCATGTTAATTATTTTCTTAACATAGGAATAAAAGAATTGATTACACCAATAAAAAATGTAGTAGAATCTGCAATTGGAAGTATAAGTTTAAAGCATACATTGATGCTAAAAGATTTTCAAATAATAATGAATAGTGTAAAAAATAGTCTTTGTTCTGAACAAGAATTCATACCTTCTACTCTCTATTATGTGTTATCCATGGATGTTTATAACAGTCCCGAATTGGAATTACCCTTAAGTAATGATTCCATTATTGCTCAGATGACAAATGAAACAAAAGACATATTTGAAAGTACAGACTTTTCTCTAGTTATGTCACATTGCTTAGATCTTGGATTTGCAAAATTAATAGATTGCTTAACAGAATGTTATATACATTTAAATCAGGATGGTTTTAAGAATCCTGACAGCATAGCCATTCCAATGGCTAAAGTACTACCAGGCATACGTCAGATAATTCATAAACATAATCCTAATGAACAAGATTCTCTTGTATCAACACTTTTATATTTTGAAGAACTGACAAATTTTTCTGCAAACATTTATGAAACATTTTCTCATTCCTTATGTGAAATAAAATGATTTTTTAAAGGTCACCAATATAAGTGCCTTGAATGAATCAATATAATAATAAATATCTCATTGATTTCAAAATAAAGTAAATTGTTATATGTAATTTTTTTTTCTTAGAGTAGAGTGCCATTAATTTTAAATAATCATCATAATCTAAATTAATTCTTAATTTTAAAAAATATACAAATGATATATAAAAAATAAATAACACTAATCAAGAGAATAAATTTATTTCAGAAATATTTTTAAATTACTTGAGAGGTCTTCCTCAGCTGCATATTGAGAAAGATCTCACAAGAAACTCAAAAATGTTTTTGAAATAAATTGTTTTCTCTTAATTAGTGCTATTTTATTTTTTCCATATCAATTTTACATCAGGAAATAAAGAATGAACATTATTAAGTTATTTAAATATCAAACATTATAAAATCAATAAATAGTTTAACTTTGTCGGTATAGGAATTGATATAATTGTTTAAAATATTTAATATGAATACTGACAAATTTAATTATTATATTGTTAGTAAGTTATATAAAAATTCTAATCTAAAATTTATAAAATATAATTATGATAAATACACTCTGCTCTAACTGTAATTGTCAAATGCAATAATTCTAGTATATGTTTTTAATTTATAGTTTAAATATATATTGTATGATGATTTTTATATTTTGTTAATAGCAATTTATATCCAATTACAAAATGAAATTCTTTCAGTGTTAATAATAAACAGTTGAATTTCTTAATTTTTTTTATAAGATGTACCCAAAATTATACATTCAATCAGTTAAATAAATGAATATTAAATTCAATAAAAGAAAATGCTCCTAGTTACTGTAAATTGATACCACCGAGTCAAAATTTTTAATTCTGTTGTTTGATTTGTAATTATGGAAGTGATTGGTACTTATGGAGCAAATAATAATATACAATGTTTCAGTAGAAGTTCAGATTATAAGAGAAGCTTTGTTATACATATTTATAAATGCAAAATACAGATTATTGTTTCCATTCTTATCTAACACACTTCAGTTTGATAACCATTGAATGGATTTTCATAAGATTTGTTATTTAGTTTGCACAGTGGCACATTTGATTTATGGTTCCTGAATTTAAAATACAGTAAAACTCAAAATTTCTTTATTTCAAAAAAAAAAAAAAAAAAGCTTGCTAGCAATCATTGAAGATCCAAAAGAAAATGTAGCAACTAAAAAAAAAAAAAAAAAAATGCTTGCTAGCAATCATTGAAGATCCAAAAGAAAATGTAGCAACTACTATATAACATTTGATGAATAATAATAATAATAATAATAATTGTTAAATTATTCATTGTTAAATCCAAAATGATAATGCACATTAGAAATGTGCCTCTGTTATTACCTTGTATGTGCATTATGCACTTTTTAATTTTCTATGAAATAAAAATTATTTAAAAAAATTGTTTGTAATTTGCATATTTTTATATATAAATTTTTTTAATCTGTAATACAGTAGTATAAATATTTCTTTCTTACGTTTTTTTACTGCTTTTTTACTTTAAAAAAGTAAAAAAAAAAAAGTAAAAGAATTTTATGGTATGATTGAAGCAACTGGTCTGCTCATAAGTGCTGATAGTGAAAATTTAATAAAGTAGTATAAATTTTGTTTTTTATATATATTCTACTTAACTCTTAATTTGTTCATTGTTTGCAAACATCAGTATTTATATGATCCAGGATATTATCTCCATACAATGATAAGGCTTTTAGAAAATTGATCCAAATTTCAAAATATGTGAAAATGTGATTGAATGCCATTTTGATAAAGGCTCTAAACTGACATAAAACTAATTATAAAAACATGAGTTACTCATGACTTCCTTCAAATTATACACAATTTTTCTTCAATAATACAAATCAAACCTAAATTGCCAAATTAATTTTTTAAATTATCAAGAGATGCGGTTGTTTTATGGATTTACCACGTGGAAACACTTCATCTTGCACTCTAAATAACCCGGGTTCGATTCTCGGATCTCACTCCTTGGAAATTTCTATCAGAATGAAGGCCGACCCATTGAAAAGTATCTCCCAAAGCAGCTTACAAGTTAAGCATTGTTACTTCTATGGAGAATATTTTGCGACAATCTTGAATGCCATCTAGTAGTTGTTGTACAAAACTTCATTTTAGAGTAGTTTTTGTTCTGAACGGTTGTGTTGTATAATTCGCCATATAATAGTAGTTATTATTAATATAGCAGTTTCATTTATTTTGATTTGACCAGCTGATAATTTCAACGAAATCGTTCGAGTAAGTTTAAATTTTATTTTATTATTATATGAAAATACAAAAAGTACGTATTGGAGCATGGCATGCCACATGGTAAAAGAAAATGCATTTATTTAAAATAACTGTGTTATGGTAGGATTTGCTTAATTTAATTAAATTTAAGTTCAAATCGATTATTGATATTTAGAAAATAAATACCGAAAAGGTAATATTATAAATACTAATTTCTTAGATCAGGAATATCAGAATAAAATGCCTTCAGCATTTTGTCAGTATAATGGATGTTCTACAACCTATGGATGTGGAAAAACATTACATAGATTTCCAAAGAATGAACAAAGGTTTACTTATATATATATATTGATTAGTTTTAAATGTTAGTTCTTTCTAAGTTAATAACGTTAGCATATTATTTTATCAGGTGTCAACTTTGGATAAAAGCTTGTCAAAATATCAGATTGTTTGGAGTTCCTGCTGGAAAACTATATAGAAATTCTCGTATTTGTGAAGATCACTTCTCTAATTGGTGTTTCATGAACATTACAGACAAAAAAAGATTAGTTCATGATGCTGTTCCTGACCAACCAATGAGAATAACAACAGTTTTCAATTGCCAGGGAGAAGAAACTACAAGCTCGCAAAACCCTTCAATCCATCATTCTCCTTCACATCCTAGCTCAGTAAATAAATTAGGAGAATTTTTTGATATATCAGATTCTCTCAATGAATATTCACTATTAATTGAAGCTTCAAATAATTCCTTAGATGAAAGTCATTCACCACTTCCAAACAAAAAGACTTCTACAATGCAATATACTCCAAGAAAGAAAAGATTAGCCAAATTGTTAAAAAATAAAGGTGATTCCCTCAGAAAAATGAAACTACGCCATTCAGCAATTAGGAATTTTAATGCTATAAATCATAGATCCCAATCAATAAAACAAGCCTTAATAAATGAAGGTGTAGATGAAAAACTATCCAATTTTATTATTCGACAAATAAAATTAAATAAATGTTCTGGAAAAAGTAAACGGTATACTTTAAATGAAAAAATATGGGCTTATAAAATTTTATGCAAGAGCAAAGGAGCATTTAATATAGTGAGAAAAATGATTCAAATGCCATCTGAATCAACATTGAGAAAGTTCATTTCCAGTAAGTTGTCACTCACAAGGCTAAATTGGAATATTATTCAAAGCATAGGAAGAACTACAAAACATTTATCAGATTCACAGAGAAAATATGTACTTATATTTGATGAAATATCAATAAAGCCATTTCTAAACTACAACAAAATAAATGATTCTATATGTGGTTTTGAAGATTTAGGTGAACTGGGAAGGACACAAAATGTAGCTAACCAAGCATTGATTATAATGATTAGAAGTCTGAAAGGAAATAAAAAAAACTTCCTTTGGGTTATTATTTATCCAAAGGTCCTATGATGGCAAAATTTTTGAAAGAAATAATAATTAATGCAATTGAAAAACTTCAGCAAGTAGACATAATTATTAAAGCTGTAATATGTGATCAAGGACCCAACAATTGCAAATTATTTTCTCTTTTGGGAATTACATTTGAAAATCCTTATTTTATTGTTAATAATGAAACAATTGTTGGAATTTATGATCCCCCACATCTTTTGAAAACTATGCGAAGGAATTTGATGAAGTACAATCTACAGACAGCAAAAGGTTTAGTGTCATTCCAGCACATCCTGAATTTTTATAAATTTGATATAAATCAGCCTCGCAGATATGCACCAAAATTGACAGATCGCCATGTATATGCAGAAGGACTTAATGAAAGTTTGCCTGGCTTCACAGATATTTAGCAATACTGTTGCTGCTGGAATGAACCTTTGTATAATGGCAGGAATTATATCAACAGCTGTTCCCACAGTTGAGTTTATAGGAATGTTAAATGATTTATTTGACTTGTTAAATGGAACTTCAAAAAAACCAATAAGAGGTAAATCATTTCATTGTGCTGTAAATGACTGCTCACCTCATCTTCCATTTTGGCAAAATCTGATCAATGAAATGAGAACATGGAAGTTCGAACAGAAAATTGACTGTGAAGATTCACTGAAGAACCATTGAAAAAAAAAACAAAAAATAGTATGTAAACCTAAATGTCTATCAGGGTGGTTAATAACTCTCAATTCAATAATATTTCTTTATACTGAATTAAAAAGAAGTGATTTTGAATATTTACTAACTAAAAGACCCAATCAAGATTGCTTAGAGAATTTTTTTAGTACAATAAGATCAATGGGGGAAATAGAAATAATCCCACTGCATTTGAGTTGGAAAGCAGTTTTAAAATTGCTTGTGTTAATACATGGTCACGAACTAATAAGTATTCAAATTGTGAGGATGATTATGACCAATTTATGATTGAACTGATAAAATGTTCCAGTGGGAGTAGTACTGATAATAGTCTATCTACAGATGAAGATGAATGCTTAGATGGTGATATGGATGAAATACTTGCATTGGATGAAGCATATCTCTTAAACTGCAAAAATAATAGTACTGAAAATGTCATCGAAAACTTTGATCATCTATATTTAGAAAAATATAATTTCCATGAACAAAATGTGATAGCTTATCTTTCTGGATATATTGCTCGTAGAATTATAAAAAATTTAGATTGCCCAATCTGCAGTGATTTGCTATTAGATAGAGAAAAAACTTTTAGTAATACATCCAAATTATATTTATTTTAAAGAATACAACCAAGATGATACATTGCATGGTTTGTGCTATCCATCAAAATTATTTTTTAATTGTATTTTGCATTTGTCATACTTATCAGATATCCTCCTATATGATAAATTGTACCAAAGAAATGTTCTGAATAACTTAAATTGGATAAATAACATTGGAGCTAAATTATGCTTAAAAATACATTTGAGGGAACTGAATAGGTCTTTACTGAAAAAAATAAACCTTAAAAGCTTTAGAGAAAAAATAAAAACAAATGCTGAAAAAAGCATTTCTAAATATTAATGCTGTGTATAACAAAAAATAACTACTCTATAAATTTTTTATTTAACTTCATTTTATTTAAATCTTATCTGTTTTAATAAATGATTTAATTAAAATAATACAGGAATGTGTTGTATTTTGGTGTATGAATTTTATTTAAAATTATTTAAAGATAATAAATTTAAAAATATTAAAATTGATCATTTTCATAAAGGAAATTTTGCCCCTGGAATGCTTCTTTCCTGTTAAAAATTTAGTTTGTACAACAACCGCATCGCCAGAATTGGCGTCCTATTCGGCTAAACAAATTAACATTACGTTACAACGCTTAACTTGTAAGCTGCTGTGGTATCTCCTCTAATTTGCCTGATACCTCCGTGAGTGAACAGCATGTGGCAGGATTGTCACAGCTCTCTAAGGCGCGGTTTCCACTGTACGATTTTGTCCAGCAAAACGGATCCGTATAGCCGGTATCCGAGCTGCTTTGATGCAGTTGTTTCCTCAGCAACGTAGGCACTAATGTGCTGGCAGAGGGATCGTCCACAGTTCGCTAGCAACGAGAGGTAGGATTCTGATAGTGGCGAGAGAACTGTGACGTGTTTAAAATGAATATTAAAGTTTTCATAAAAACGAATGTGGACTAATTATCGCTTTCGTAATAGATAATAAAAAACCATGTGCGATATGGGGAAGTGATAATTTTCCCTGAAATATTAATCGAGATGCAGGGATTAAAATGACGTAGTCAAACGGTGTGCTATGATACTGAAGACAATGCCTCGTGCCATTACGAAAGAAATTAGAGAGTTGGTAATCCACCATAGAGAAAATGGTGTTTCGGTGAATGAAATTGCTGAAATGCTGGACATCAATAGAACTTATTAGGATATGCAAATATCCCCTCCCTCGTCAGGGGCTGTGCAGGGAGAGAGGTCATCCATATATATCGTTTATTCAACAATATAAGTTTATTTTACATGTTTGCTTCAAGAACTTCATCAACAATGTACATGTTTGCTTCAAGAACTTCATCAACAATTTAATAACCTGTCTTTTATTGGCTTTCCTGCACGAGTTCGTTACGCAGCCAGAAGCCAGCATTCTGGGCTGCTTAGCATCAGTAAATTTCACCCTACATTTTCCGCAGATCTGTCTTTACGAATCAATTGGAAATTGTAGGACGTTTAGAAGAGACATTTAGCAGTAGATTAGAGAGGGTTCGGGCCTCTTAACCAATACAGATACGAATCGGCGAACAGTTAACTATTCAAATGCTCCGAGTGGCACTAGCAAACCGTTGTAATTAATTAAAAACACAACTATCACGTTTTGTAATGGTCAATACGGGTAAAATTTCGACATAATAAAATTTTTTAAAATGAGTATTGATTAATAATATTGAGATTTTTTAATCTTTGAAATCCTCCAACGTATTGAACGCTAGACACCAATATTGGAGACTCCCTTATTCGGGAGGAAAAGTTATGAATGTTTGTCAATCTGACACTTAAGTAGCAGGGACAAAATT
>AYEL01033536.1:0-11457 GCA_000484575.1 Olivierus martensii
CTGTCCGTGGCTAGCTTATAGGGGAAACTGAACGGATTTTCATCGGACTGGTACCAGCAACACACCTTTTGCCGAGTTGCAGAAACAGTCACCTTTCTGCATAAATATGGCTATGAAACGTTGCTTCATCTCCGTATTATCCCTGGCACCTTCAGATTTCTTCCTGTTAGGAGTATAAAAACAATTTACGGAGAAGAAGTTTTCGATGATGAGGAAATCATTACTGCTGTGAAGACCTCCAATCAGCCGACAAAGATGGGATTAAATAATTGTTTCACAGGCATGAGATATATGTGGCCCTAGAAAGGGGATATGTAGAGAAGGAAGAGTTGGAAGACCAAATTTCAGATCCCTAGCACATCCGCACATGATGAGAGTCAGAATTTTTGGCCTTCCCTCGTATTTGATTGGACGTCTAAACAATCGATTTCATATACTCAACAAATATCTTAAAAAAATATAATAAAATATAAAAATATAAATGCATTGTTATAAAGATATATTTATTAAACAACTATCTTTATCTATAATAATTAAAAGACAAATATATATATATACAAACAAACACATACAATCCATGAAAATGTTGAAATAATATCTATATTTCCTATCCTTCCCATCTGGATGAATTTTAACAATCTGACCAGCCAAATATTTATCCTTCTTCAAGGACACAAACATATTCCATTTATTTTTCCTAATGGTGCTTTTATTCTCTTTCCTGAGGTTTCATCAACCCGTCAACGCGTATAAGACCACCCTGCTAGTTCTAAATGTCTAGTCTAATAGAAAAACAATATTATGACAAAAAAACAACAAAATTCAGCTTGTAGGGCATAGTTGTCGTTACAAAAATCTTATAAGCAAAAAAATACACTTTATCATTATATTATTTATAGAATAAATTCTTAGGATAGTTGATATTACTGCGATTTCTTGTGCTGTTTGTGTTAGATATCATAAGCCACCTTCGAGTTGAAAAATAACTCGAAATATAAAAATTATATCTAGTGACTTAAGTCATCTAGTTGAAATTTTTAGACTATCTTTTAGTAGTTTTAATTTTCAGTAATTACTAGTATGAAGAGAATATATTCATAATTTGTCTATGCATAAATATTTCAACCTTTGATTATTCAATAATTATGAGAAATAAAGGATAAATAAATAATTTTTAAGTGATATGAAAGACTGTATTAAAGAAAAAGGTAATAAAGAAAAAATGCTTCATGAAATCTACTGCTGTATACGGGTGAGATACGTCAAAGTCAAATAAACCGATAAAGAATGGCTCCGAGTTTCAAAATAAACAAATCTACAGACATGAAAAAATTCAACAACGTACATTATAGTGATTTTAACGAAATGCAAGAATAATTTACAAACAGTCTTGCATAGAAAATATTAAAAAAATATGGAAACATAGAATAGTCTTAAAACGATAATTCTCGTTTCCCTAGCCAACCTGTAATCCGGAAATTCTCTACCGAATAAATGAATTAAGCCACTTAGTGACTTACTTCTTAGTTCGATTCTCACATTTAAAAAAAAAATTCTACGAAAGCACGATTTTTATATTTTAGTATATTTTTCAATTTAATAACACAAACAAGATGTTTAGTTCTTTCAAAACTGATGTTATAAACATCTGCTTTAAACAAAATGTAGAATTTTTTTAAAAGTTTTTATATTCGCATTTTTTTTTTAACTTTATTCTTTCGCGAATTTTTCTCCCTTTTTCTCCTAAAAACTCTTCGATTTTTCTGATGCTCCATGAAAATTTTTTTCATTAATTATTAATCTGAACTTGGTACAAATGATTTTGTAATTATTATTCTATAGTAGTAAGTAAAAATTGTTTGAACATAACAGAATTTTTCTTTAATAATTACTTATACCATAAATTATATTAAGGCTAAAAAAATATTCAAGTACAGTATATGTTAAAATTATTATAAGAAAATTGCGATTTCTAAGAAATGGAAATCGAAATTTTAATCATCCTTTAAGATTATGGTCTATTAAAGTAATTTAATTCTATAAATGCTTCAATGTTTACACTATCAATTACTAATTTCTTTAATTTCTTTTATTTTATAAGCAACTCATAATAAAGATTTTTGATGTGTAGCTTATTTTTCCAAAGTAAAATAAGATTTTTCAGACGAGAATATTGTCTATGTTTCCCTTATTCATAAATACTGAACTAATTAATAGATTTTCATGAAATTCTATAAACATGTTGCCATTAAGAATGACCACGACACTGCATCTTCTAACTCTACAACTTCATCCATTTAAAAATGGCGGTGTTCAAACTTTTCGGGTTTCTCCTAATGCAGATAATGTGAGTCCAGATTTGGACTCACATTAATACTATGTCGGATCCTTCTTTATTCTGACGATATATTTTAACAGCCATCTTTAATCATTAAAAAAAGAAGACATGTCCAAAAATTAACTTCTTCCTAGAACTCTTGTTTACTACAGTATAGTAGTTGATTTATTGCTATTGCTAGCTACATAATTAATGTCGTAATAACGGTGTTCAAACTTTTCGGGTTTCTCCTAATGCAGATAATGTGAGTCCAGATTTGGATTATCATGTAATCCTATGTCGGATCCTTCTTTATTCTGACGATATATTTTAACAGCCATCTTTAATCATTAAAAAAAGAAGACATGTCCAAAAATTAACTTCTTCCTAGAACTCTTGTTTACTACAGTATAGTAGTTGATTTATTGCTATTGCTAGCTACATAATTAATGTCGTAATAATAAAATTACAGGATTTCTTGCATATATTTTTCTCCTCTTATATAAAATCGAGAATTGCAAAACATTATCAGAATTTCCTTAATTTTATCAGCTGGGAGGGAAGTTCGCGTAATGTTTATACAGTTAGACAGGTTTTATTTCTGTTAAAGGATACTTCCTGGTGGAAAATTTAAAATCTGCACGAAAAATAAAATCGTTAAATTACACAAGTTTTATATAATAATAAAGTGAAAAATAATAATGTATCTTTATGTTTGAGGAACGTATTCAATGCGACACCGATAACCGAATTTGAAACTTTAAATCCTGGAAATAAAATAATTAAAATAGTTTGAAAATATTGAAAATCAGCAAAAAAAATCGTTTTTTTTTCCTTCTACAGGATGCAATTTTCAACTGAATTCGATAAAATTTTGGAAATAGTTTTTTCTTAGTTTACTGGAATACCTCTAAAATTTCTGCGAATTCGGGTCAAAAAGTGCATTGGGATATGAGGAATGTCATCTCAATAACCATTTTACACATCGCATTGGTCAATCACTTTTAATCAAATTTGTAATATAGATCTAACCTAACACATTTAAACACTTCCGAAATTTTTGGCCTAGTCAAACTAAATTGAAGAGCAATTTTCTTCTATGTAATCACTTTCTACATATCACATCGTTTAACTCTGATTTCCACTAAATATATTTGCAAAATTTAACCGTTAATTCATTTTTATTCATAATCGAAAGAAAATTATTTAATTTTTTAATTAATCATATTGATCTACACATATATATATATTTATAATATTTATGAAATAATTTATTTTTTGTTTATCACTATTTGTATTACGGGAACGGCGATCAGAATGGGACACTTAAGATTTCTTTTTTTTTCTTTTTAAGATCATTGTAAAGCGTGAATAAACTATAAATTAAAACGCAATAAAATGAAGCATTATTTTGCATGTAAAATTCATATTAATCAAATAATAAAGTTTTAAAAATACTGATAACAACCTTTACGAACGGTTAACAAAACATTTCAGCAACAACATTAAAAGTATCAAGTATTATATATTACTAAAAAGTAATAATTAAATTAATAAGGGGATATATTATTTTGAAAGTGGGGAAAATATTTTATTTAAACACAGCACACGTAATTGCACTAATATAAAATTAGTTTAAAATAATCTTATTAGTGTAACAAAATCTTTAATTCCATAAACTAAGTGAGAGGATGACGTTTTATCCAAACTCCTTACTTTCAGTTTTTGTTAATTTTACATCAAAAAAATAATAAAACTTAAAACAAAGAAAAAGCTATCATTTTTTTGTTTCTTTCCCCGAAACAAAATTTATCTATGTCCCTTAGGACCCTCTGAACATTGATAATTGTACACCATCACTGTCTAGAGAGTCGTAAAAATTCCTCCGGAACTTAAATAGTTGTACACTAGAACATAGTTTTTTTTGTACACTATCACTGTCAGATAGATTGAGACACTATGTCCAGAGGGTTCCTTACGACCCTCTGGAAATAGTGTCTCAATCTATCTGGAGGTGATAGTGTACAAAAAATTGAAGGTAGTACGAAATATGTTAAAATAATATTTTGATATTGTGAAATAATATTTACATAAGTACCAACTTCAGAATGTGTTAGGAACTCCAAATTCTGAAGGAAAATTTCTTTCATAAAGTCCGAATAGTAGAATTAACACATTTCAAATCCCTCCACGTGGTGATAGGGATTTAAGTCTATATAAAATGATAGACAACAGAAACTCTGCCTATCGGAAAGTATGAAAAATATCCTTTGTCCCATACTAACCACCGTTTTCTTAATATTTAAATGTTATGAATGGGCGTAGTTTCTACTTGATGATCTTCCAGTTCTACTTTATTTTAAATATATATATTATTTCTTTACCGTAATATTTAAACAAAAATAATAAAATATGGAATTTAGCAACGAATTCTATCATCCTTACTTCCATTCTAAATTTAATACTAAGAGTACAGATTTTGTGAATATTATTGTTTCCTTTATCTGTTATTGAATATTTGCAATTTTAAAGTCTAAAACTTCACTGACTATGAATAATTTTTTTAATTAAATTAGTGTCGTCTTTAATTATTTAGAATCAATAATTTATAGTTAAAAATCCTTTTTATAATTCGTTGTAACCATGTAAATCTTGATTATTTTCGTAATATTTGATCAGAAATTTCTGCATAACAAGAGTAATATCCTCAAATTTTTTTAAATGCTTACAAAATTAACTTGTAATTTTTACATATTTATCGTTTACTTAATTATAATGTCTATTATGTAAGTATAATATACAAAATGCAAGTTTATTCCTAAAATTGTCCATAGATTTAAATATAAATAAGAGAAAATTGGTCGTATATCACGATAAAGTGTGAGCTAATAATGTTAAAACATAATATCACAATGCAGTAATTAATTATAAATTTATTTTAGGAATAATTATTTAAAAAAAAAAATACATTTAAGATGTGTTTTCAACAAACAATTACAATTAATTCGATAATTCTAAACATCAGTTATATTGCAAAAGCAATATACAAGAATTGTCAGAATATAGCAGATAAGAATAATTATCCAAACCAGTCTTTTACTTTCGATCCAAATTCCTTAGTTTTATCCCATGCTTTTGCAGCAGCATCCTTTCCTTTTTCTCCCCATTCTGTGGCTTTGGACTTTGTTTTGTTCCAGGCTTCTCCAGCGTACTCCTTAACTTTATCAATTCGTTCTCCAGCTTCTACTAGATTCAATATAAAAAGGGAAACGAATAATAATAAGTAAAAATTCTTCATGACGATCGACGATAACCAACCTCACTGAAGATGCTTAACAGTCTGCACTTATTCACAACTGTATATGAGAGTGCAAGGTTCAACGTGTTATAGAGTAGTTTCTCGTGTGTTGAAATGCCATTTCCTGGTAAAAAAACCAATGAATTGATCAGTTACACGTCACACATGGCTTTTGTTAAACGCACGTCATGTATCTCGTGATAGTGACTTATCACATCATAGCTACAGGACATTTTAATGTGTTCATTCAAAAAATCGAAAATTCGAACAAATTTATTTAATAATTTTTATTAAGTGTAATCGAGCAATAACTTATGCATAAAAAAATTGATACAATAATTTTAATGATTTAAAAACTTCATATTCATCAAACGTGTGAAAACTTAAGTTTTTAATCATTTATATTTAATTAATTATTTCGTTTCACTAATCATATTATTTATATTTTTTGAGATTTTTTTTCTGAAATAATTATTTGTTAAATAATATTCATAACTTTTTGTTTTTGCATTTTATTATAAGATTCTTTAATTATTAGCAAAATTTTTAGTGTTTTTTTATCTTTAAAAAATTATAAGATTATTAAATTTTGAGTGCTTTTATAACAGAATCGAAAATTCGAGTATTTAAAAATCTAAATTTTTCCAGGATTCGGAAATGATGCAAAAACATTTCAATGGAAAATTCTGAATATTTCTTTTTAAATGAGGTTTTTTTTTTAAATAAAAACTGAACGAATTTTTATTGTTGTAAAAGAAAAAGTACTTCCATTTACCTAATATCCGTCACAATAGACATAAAACAGGTAGATAATTCTGAATATTTTTTTTTAAATGAGGTTTTTTTTTAAATAAAAACTGAACGAATTTTTATTGTTATAAAAGAAAAAGTACTTCCATTTACCTAATATCCGTCACAATAGACATAAAACAGGTAACTTCCTTTACTTTTTTATAACTGTCAGCAGCAGGAAACAAGGATAAATGTAATTCAAACAAATTATAATTGTTTAGATATGCTACATTCATAAAAAATATACATAATTGTATCTTTTGAAATATATATATATATAGAACAAGAAGAAAAAATGCAATAGAAAGAGCCATTGAAATATGCTCATGTTTGTTATTTATCCAACCCAAAAATGAATTTTTGATCTGTATGCATTTTACGTTAACTTTACATAAAAAAGTTAAATAATTTTATTTATACAATTCTCGATTTATATTTTCTATTAATTTTATATTTTAAGTTGTTGAAATTGTGAATCCTTATACCTGTATTTCTTTTTCTTATCACTTTTGTAATCACTGATGCATTAAATAATGTATGAAATGGTTTTATATTTGACAATTGCCTTAGAATGTTTCCATTATCAAAATAGATACACGAAATTTTCTTTAATAACAAGGTTAGATAAAATAATAATAGAATAATACAAACCATACTGTACGTTTTATTTCCAACTTATATTTAAAAAATTTTAAATTAATATGTTGTTATATAACCTGTTGCTGCAGAGTCGGAATTAAATAAAACAATTTGTACTCAGTTACAAAAACATTTAATTATAATTAGGTAGTGAAATTAATATATAATACATAAAAAATGGCTGCCTTACTACGGCCTGCTGCAGATGAACTTAAAAAACAACTAGCGCCACCACAGGTAAAAAAGAGGCTGCAAAAAAATGTTCATTCACTTTCCAATATAATCTATATGGAGCTCAGTGTATCTAGTCTCAGTAATAAAACAACCAACTCAGTGGAATTTTCTGTCTTTTTTCTTTTTTTAATATTTTTTCAATTGTTAAAAGCACAAAAATATTATAGACACTGATGGATTTCATCTGGTTCTCACCAGTTCGATAGAACCATTTCTTAAAACATTTTAAATTCGGCGAACCGGTTGTTAAAATTTTGCTAATCATATTTATTTAGGAAATTTTTGCAGAAGACTGCGTTAGCGTAAGACTGCCAATTTTTTGAAAGTTCAATGCCAACTGGAACGGTGCGAAAGAGAATGGCCGTGCAATAGGGCAATAAGTGTGAGTGAGAACTCGTCGCTGCTACGATTACGCACTAATGCAACGAACCGTTTGTTAAATTATTTCTATTTCGCTACTGTTTATATATATATAATTTTTTTTTTTTGGTTTTCATAAAGAAAGTTGATTCTCACATTTCATCTGAATTATATCGCATCGCTTCTGCGTAGAAATTATATTTGGTTTTCATAACGAAAGTTGATTCTCACATTTCATCTGAATTATATCGCATCGCTTCTGCGTAGAAATTATACGTGATTGGAATATTTATAGCAAATCTATTGAGATAATATCAACAGATGGCGTTGTCGTATCGTTTTGTAGATGCTAGTGTACTTGTTTACTACAAATAGCAGAGGGGTGATGCGATGGAGGAAAGGAAGAGGAAAGAGTAAAAACGATGCGATAGAGGGGCAAAGAGGGTAAGATTCTAGTTGAGCTACAGAACGTAGATATATGATAAGCGACCGTCGCGTCGTCTCGAAATTAAATTCTTACTTTTTGATTATATGATAGATTCTTATAAAAACATCTTGAAAGCCCAAATAATTTTGGAGTGAATCTTTAATACAACGGAATTGTCTATTCATATTTAATACATCAGTCGTGGGCGGCGAATCTTCAATTCTCTAATCCTATAGCTCAACTGGAATCTTTCCACAAAGAGGAAAGAGAAATCATTTCCGATTTATATTCTATACATTGATCCATTTAATTAATATTTTCCATTTTTTATCATGAACATTGACGTCCATTTACGTACTTTTAATAATGAGAACACACAATAATCTATCAGTTAAATTCTTTTATTACGGGTAAGCATGATAGTTTGTGCTAGTCTGTGTAAATAGCGATTAGTTTATTGTAAAACTGTAACTGTTAAAAAATATTTAATACCATCTGTTAACAGATCAATTTGTTTTAAACTATAAATAATAAGATCGGAAGAGCGGTTCAGCAGGAATGCCGAGACCGATATCGTAACGTTTCTTAAATAATTATTTCTTCATGATTAATTTAAATATATATACAGGGTGTTAATTAACACCTGTACCACCCTTTTTTCTCAGAAACGCGATGAGATAGGAAGTAGGGAAAAAAATTTTGATCAGCAAACTATATTCATGGAATGGAATGGACATGATAAAATTTTTATGAGCCCATCGGAAGTAGGAGCACAAGGGGTCAACTTTGAAATCTCCAATAGAAACCAATGCCGATTTTGTCATAATTGGATAGAATTGTGAAAATCAAACAACTTTTGTTATGAAAGTTTTTTTAATATCACATACGGATTGTGAGATATCACAAAAAAAAGATGCGACGCTTGTGCCGCCGACTGGACTATCCAAGCAGGAAGAAGAATAAAAGTCAAACAGAGGGCATCTGTGCACATTGCGTAACATTATTGAAACAGCAAAGAGCAGTATTATGCAGATTTAAGGCCAATTCTGGTACTTGGTAGTAGTACTCGAACCGCAGGTGTGACAAGTCTTTCGCCATCACAGTTTGGCATGGAGCCATACTCAAGAAGAAGGGTTTCTCGACTTGTTTCAGCCCTTTATGAGTGCCATGGATGTACACAGATGCCGTCTGTCAGGTTCTTCTTCTTCTTACTTCTTGGATTGGGCTATCCAAGAAAAATGCCGCCGCATGTACCGCCGATTGGGCGAAAAATGGCGCCGCATGTACCGCCGATTCGGCTATCGGCGGTACATGAGGCGGCATTTTTTTTTGTGATATCTCACATTCCGTAAGTGATATTAAAAACTTTCAAAACAAAAGTTGTCTGCTTTTCACAGTTCTATCCAGTTATGGCAAAATCGGCATTGGTTTCCATTGGAGATTTCAAAGTTGACCCCCTTGTGTCCCTACTTCCGATGGGCGCACAAAATTTTTATCATGGCCATTCGATTCCATGAATATACTTTGGTAATCTGAATTTTTCGCTCTACTTCCTATCTCATGGCGTTTCTGAG
Source organism: Olivierus martensii (assembly GCA_000484575.1). Lineage (NCBI taxonomy): Eukaryota > Metazoa > Arthropoda > Arachnida > Scorpiones > Buthidae > Olivierus > Olivierus martensii. Next base: position 9,642 of record AYEL01033536.1, read on the forward strand.
AAAAAAAGTGGTACCGGTGCTAAGAAGCACCCTGTATATAATGCTGTATATATAAATGTCTTAAAACAGAGTCAATATTTATTGTTATATATATTAAAAAATTATGTATAAATAAAAATTTAAGATTAAATTTTCTGTTTATTCTTTAATGAAAACAGTTTAAATTTCCTCGAGTTTTTAATAGGCTATTGCTTGAGCGTGGAACAAAGATTTATACCAAGTAATTTCTAACTTCAAAAATTTTATTGAATTTTAAATAAATAACACTCCATCAAAAAAATAATTCAAATATAAAATCGATTTTTATAAATTTTAATTTTTCAAGTTAGAAATTACTTGTTGCAAATCTTAATTAAATTAGACGTTCCTCAAATAGATCTACATATAATAAGTAATTAACTGATGAAAGTTCAAGCAATTTAAATGTCAGAGTTGATTAGTAATAGTAAAAAACAAATAAACATTGTAAAATAACTAATTCTGGAATTTTAATAATCATAGTATGATTATTAAAAATTCAACCACAGTTTATTAAGTATACTATGATTATTAAAAATTCAGCCATATCTTTACCATGATGACTTTGTGGTAAAGCTGCGGTTTACGATCCTGGAAGATTCGGGTTCAAATCCTGGACCCACACCTCCAAATATTCAGGAGGGATCCGGGCCCGATTCGTTGAACCCCATCCTTCAACCTTCCAGTTGATTCCATAACGAGTGTTGGCCAGCCTATGATGTCCTTTATAAGTGGTCCCGCCGCATACAGTATATTCAAAGTTATTTAACATAAGGTTGACCCATCCGCGTTGACGCACGGTCATTGGCTATCGTTTTGTGACGACATTCTGGGAGCACGCACATTTACAGCATAGGCAAATTAATATCAAAACACAGGATTTTTCTAAGCTACGAAAATACTAAAAGACATAATTATTAAGATAATTAACAGTTATTGTTTTTATGATTTTGTTGAAAGTTTAAAAAATATATTTAGACGAAATCTAATACACAAATATTTACACAATAATGCAATAAATAAATAAATATGCTACACAGTACTGTATCAAACTAAACTGAAGTTTGTTCTGCATAGTATATACCGCATGTATCGATATACATATACTGAATACCATAATGTGTGTTCAAATACTTTTTTCGGTGCTATTACCTGTATATTTGATTAACGCTTAATATTAAACCAGTGAATTGGTTGTTTTAAGTAAACAAATATATAATGATAAGAGTTATTTGCTCATGGTCTCACATCAAGTATTAAACATAAACTTTACATTTTACAATATTTTTCGAGCTGTTTGTTGTTTTACATCAGGAGTTCCCAACGGGGTCGGTATCGACCCCCTGGGGGTCGATGAAATTTTATAGGGGGTCAATGATGATCAAGGAGTCTATTGGGGGTCGATAGCCGCATATGCAACGGCGATTGATTGGCATAATCAAGATCCCATTGATTACAAAAAAATTTATTAATAAAATTGATAATTAATTGTTTATTGATATAAAGCTATATCATGTAAAAGTATTGCATTTCCTCAGACGATATATTGTTATATACGAGCCAGTTGTAAAATTTAAAAGATTTTAATGTTCGCTTCCAAGATATTGAAAATAATTTGAATGTGCCAGCATGGATCACAGAACCGCTGCACTGTGATATATCTGATTTTGATATGATACAAGAAGAGTTGATTGCATTGAAAGAGGATGTTCAAGCACAAGACTTATTTGAAACACATGGATATGCTAACTTTTACAATTTAAAAGTCATCCGAGAGAAATATCCCTAAATAGAAGTT
>AYEL01033544.1:0-10864 GCA_000484575.1 Olivierus martensii
GGCTTAATGAAGCCATCATCAGTAATAACACTTTTAAATAAAACAAATTGGAACAAATTAAATTCTTCGAATACAAGAACAGTAGATTAGAACATAGTATAATATTTAAAATAAAATTATAATACTAAATATAAAAATAATAAAATATGTACATAAAAGTAAAAAGTTTACAAATAATAGACTAGCATATATGGATATTAACAGTAATGTTAAAAATATATTATAAAGTATCCTATATAGGTGGGATAGTTTCAGGGGGGTTATCATTAATCATGTGACATTTATTACGGTATTGTTTTATAACCATAGCCTCAGCATACCTAATATACGATAAATTATTACATATTCGTATTATTTTTATTAGTAGTTCAAATAAGAAGCAAAAGTATTTTAAATTTATTTTGCTATTTACATTAAGCCAACGAAAAGATGGTTTTGATAGGAATGTATCTTAATCAAGGGAAGAAGTTAGTTTGGATACAAGAATCGTATGAATTCTTACACCAATGTCAAGTCAACAAGGTGTTTCCAATGTCAATATATAGAATGTGCATCCCAATTAATAGCCAAGCTATTATAAGGCAAATAAAACAGAGATATCTTAAATTTGCTATTTCTGAAAAAATAAGAAGGATTTTTAGCCTATCTACCCACTGCCAGAACTTGTATGCAACACTGCAATCACAAAATCTGCTGCATTCAGCTGTTGACCAAGTTGACTTAACCATTCAAACTTATAAGTATAATCTGAGAAAGTCATATATAAAAAAATTTAAGTGGATAAAAAAAATCAAGTAAGAAAAACAAGTAGTAAAAGTCTCCCCCTTGACACTGTTGTTACTATTTTTGGAGATATTACTGTGCCTCATTATGTGGAAGAGCTGCTCACAGAAGACCCAATGACATTAATCCTCCAACGTAACAATTCGAACAGTGATGCACCTATGGTAGAAGCTGTACTTAGAAGACCCAACGACATTAATCCTCCAACGTAACAATTCGAACAGTGATGCACCTATGGTAGAAGCTTTACTAAGATATCTGGACCCAGAATATAGGCAAGAAGAAAGATGGAACTATATTAAACGTGCTAAGGAATATAATGTGTCGAATAAAGCTAAAGAGCAGTTCAAACTATTCAACGAGAAGATGGCTGAGAGATAACCAACTGGCATGCACCTGTGATGACAAAACTAAGAAATTAGTAATTCTACCGATGCAAAGATACAATTCTATGCTTATGAACTATGTAACAACATCAGCTGCTCAAACATTACCTACAGATCCCACGCAAGCCTTATGTAAGAAAGTTTCATCTATTATGAAGAGGCCTGGCTTTCCAGAAATTTGGAAAACGAACTTACCGCATAATCCGACATGCCCACCGCTATATGCCTATGTAAAAACACACAAGCATCCAATCACCTTGAGACCTATGCTGGATAAAACTTACTCCCCCCTTACACTGCTTGAAAAGAAACTTGCGAATTGGTGCCTGCGTAAAATGAAGGGATACCGCTATACTACACAATCGTCAGTGGATTTTTTAAGTTACAGTTTAGAAGTAGGTCTGAGCTCAGGCCAAACTCTGGAATTTGCAGAGTCGTTAGACCATTAGGTTTAGTTAGAATTAATATTGTTGATATTCATTAAAATCCACGACTTTGCAATTATACTAAAAGTTTTTTGGGGAGAACTTGACTTTTTAAGAAAACAGTTTGTTAAATAATATAGACATATAGTGAGATCAAACAGGGGTTATAAGGAGCATTAGAAAACCAGAACAAGGGAAAATAGTAGAAGTGGCAAAGATTTATGACATAAAGCAGAAAAGTCATATTATAAGGAACCAGCTATATCCAACATTAATTATAAAAACATGGAAATGGTATACAGAGAGAGTATGCACACAAATGTAATAGAGAGAGAGTATGCACACAACATAGTTTGAATACAAACTATGTTGTGTGCATACTCATTCTCTATTACATTGGGTTGTAACATAAATGATTTCAGTTATATTAAAAAAAAATAGGCTTACATTTAATCAATTATATAATCATCATTATTATTAATGACATATTCCCATTTTATAGGCAATTAATGAATACCTTCTGAATAAAAGTTTTTATCTATTGATACAAAAAAGTCTTGAATGAAAGAATTTATTTCTTCATTGTTATTGAATTTTTTCCTATTTAATGCATTTTGTAATGATCTAAAGCAGCAGTTCTCAAATTTTTTTCCCAGGCTATATGCATTTGTTTGCTACATTAACCAGGCCACAACATGCTATATCAGCAGGTTGGCAACCAGTTGGTGTCACATGAAAAAGTCTGACTTCTAAAAAATTGCTTATAAAAAACTCTTGACTTCTCAGTTCATGAATGCCATAGGTCAGTGTTTTCCAAATTGTGAATGCTAGTCTATTGCAAGGACACGTGCAAGAATTAAGAAAAACATCATTTCTGAGACAAACAAACAAAAAAATAAATTCAAATTGGTATCGGAATTTACGAAGGCATTACGGTCAATGAGTGAATCTTTATGTCGTGTGTGTTCTAAGTTATTTTTCCCAAATGAAGATAAGTTAAATAAATTTAAAATACTTTCGCTTCTTATTTGAACTACTAATAAAAATAATCTTCAACACTTTTTTTAAGCAAAAAAAAATATAGTTTAATAACTATTAAAGATCTTTCAGCTTAATGAAGCCATCATCAGTAATAACACTTTTAAATAAAACAAATTGGAACAAATTAAATTCTTTGAATACAAGAACAGTAGATTAGAACATAGTATAATATTTAAAATAAAATTATAATACTAAATATAAAAATAATAAAATATATACATAAATGTAAAAAAAATTTTACAAATAATAGACTAGCATATATGGATATTAACAGTAATGTTAAAAATATATTATAAAGTATCCCATATAGGTGGGATAGATTTACTATGTTCTAATCTACTGTTCTTGTATTCGAAGAATTTAATTTGTTCCAATTTGTTTTATTTAAAAGTGTTATTACTGATGATGGCTTCATTAAGCCGAAAGATCTTTAATAGTTATTAAACTATATTTTTTTCGCTTAAAAAAGTGTTGAAGATTATTTTTATTAGTAGTTCAAATAAGAAGCGAAAGTATTTTAAATTTATTTTGCTATTTACGTTGAGCCAAAGGAAAGATGGTTTTGATAGGAATGTATCTTAATCAAGGGAAGAAGTTAGTTCGGATACAAGAATCGTATGAATTCTTACACCAATGTCAACTCAACAAGGTGTTTCCAATGTCAATATATAGAATGTGCATCCCGATTAATAGCCAAGCTATTATAAGGCAAATAAAACAGAGATGTCTTAAATTTGCTATTTCTAAAAAAAGGAGGAGGATTTTTAGCCTATCTACCCACTGCCAGAACTTGTATGCAACACTGCAATCACAAAATCTGCCGCATTCAGCTGTTGACCAAGTTGACTTAACCATTCAAACTTATAAGTATAATCTGAGAAAGTCATATATTAAAAAATTTAAGTGGATACTTAAAAATCAAGTAAGAAAAACAAGTAGTAAAAGTCTCCCCCTTGACAGTGTTGTTACTATTATTGGAGATATTACTGTGCCTCATTATGTGGAAGAGCTGCTCACAGAAGGCCCAACGACATTAATCCTCCAACGTAACAATTCGAACAGTGATGCACCTATGGTAGAAGCTTTACTAAGATATCTGGACCCAGAATATAGGCAAGAAGAAAGATGGAACTATATTAAACGTGCTAAGGAATACAATGCATCGAATAAAGCTAAAGAGCAGTTCAAACTATTCTTAAAAGTGCAAGCAACGAGAAGATGGCTGAGAGATAACCAACTGGCATGCACCCGTGATGACAAAACTAAGAAATTAGTAATTCTACCGATGCAAAGATACAATTCTATGCTTATGAACTATGTAACAACATCAGCTGCTCAAACATTACCTGCAGATCCCACGCAAGCCTTATGTAAGAAAGTTTCGTCTATTATGAAGAGGCCTGGCTTTCCAGAAACTTGGAAAACGAACTTACCGCATAATCCGACATGCCCACCGCTATATGCGTATGTAAAAACACATAAACATCCAATCACCTTGAGACCTATGGTGGATAAAACTTACTCCCCCCTTACACCGCTTGAAAAGAAACTTGCAAATTGGTGCCTGCGTAAAATGAAGGGATACCGCTATACTACACAATCGTCAGTGGATTTTTTGCAAAAACTTAATGCTTATTCTTTTCAGCAGAATGATATTATGATTGTGGCGGATTACTCGCAGCTTTATCCATCGATAAATATACCTCCTGCATGTTTACTCCTGTATAGATTTCTCCTTGAGAACACCAAGGACTTAAATGTTCCCCCACAGGTATTACGGGATCTCTGCTATCTGATAGCCTATAACTCTTACTTTAGATTCAATGATACTTTTTATAAACAACTAGTTGGCGTACCTATAGGGGGGCCGATGGCAGGTGTCATGGCTGAGTTAGTTCTCAGATACAAAGAACAATCGGTGTTGCCTTCTCTAAAAAATAATTTTAAGGTGTTTATAAGATATGTTGACGATATCTTTATAATTTCTGACAATCTTATGCTAGCTGACACTTTGTTACAATCCTTTAATGACGAAACCTTAGGATTGCGTATATCTGCTGAACAACAATCGGATACAAGTGTCCATTTTTTAGATGTGCAGGTTAATATCTATAATAATAATCTTTTTACGAATGTCTATAGGAAACATACCTATGCTCCCCTATTTATACCAAGATGGTCCCCGGACCCATTTAAGTATAAAATAGCAGCCTTCCGGTTTCTTTTAAATCGGATGCTCACGCATTGTAGTGACGCGCTCTCTAAAGAAAATGAATTCAAACTTATTCTTAACCAAGCTAATATGCATGGATATACTCCCTCATTTATATATGGGATTTTAAACTCGATAATTTGCACATCTACTACATCGCATAATCTACAGGATAATACACAACCTAATAAAAAGTACTTACATTCGGTCCCGTACTCTAACGCCATACAATCATTAAAAAAAGCTTTAAATGATAAGAATTTGGTTTTACCTTTTAGTAGAATGAATACGACGTATAACAACTTAAAAAATGTTAAACCTCCGTTACCACCAAAAGAGAAGGCAGGAATATATGTCATTCCTATATTTAACAAAGATTTCAATCGTAATGAAGTGTATATTGGGAGTACGATCCGTTCATTAAAAACTAGACTGGCTGAACACAAATATGACATAAAAACTGCTAAACTTAACACTGCTCTTGCAAGGGCAGCTTATGAGTATAACATCGACATACATTGGCAAAATGCCAAAATAATACGAATATGTAATAATTTATCGTATATTAGGTATGCTGAGGCTATGGTTATAAAACAATACCGTAATAAATGTCACGTGATTAATGATAACCCCCCTGAAACTATCCCACCTATATGGGATACTTTATAATATATTTTTAACATTACTGTTAATATCCATATATGCTAGTCTATTATTTGTAAATTTTTTACTTTTATGTACATATTTTATTATTTTTATATTTAGTATTATAATTTTATTTTAAATATTATACTATGTTCTAATCTACTGTTCTTGTATTCAAAGAATTTAATTTGTTCCAATTTGTTTTATTTAAAAGTGTTATTACTGATGATGGCTTCATTAAGCCGAAAGATCTTTAATAGTTATTAAACTATATTTTTTTTGCTTAAAAAAGTGTCAAAGATTATTTTTATTAGTAGTTGAAGATAAGTTAATATGTTCTGTTGATTCTTTACATATGTATCATCCTGTTTGTTGCAAGATGCCTATGCATATTTTCAAAAATGTCTAAGACAGCTAGTGAAGCCTGGAAGTGTAAGGATTGTACAGAAAATACTGAAGGCGAGTCTCATCATATGCCTGACACTAAATTGTCACTTTTAGCTGAAGAGCAAGGTTTGTCTTTAGTTTTATTTGAACAGATAATAAAAGAAACATTGGAAAAAACAATAGTTATATTATATCTCAACTTTCAAATGTGTTTATTGAAACTTTAAGATTGGTAATAAAAAAAAAAAGTAGCAATATATAGGCTTCGTATTTAGAAGAAATAGATAAGCAATTTTGATCACTGTATAATGAATTACAAAGAGTTAATGATGATTTAATTAATATTAATGATAAAATTGATGAAATTTGTGAATACTAATAGAGCTACTTTTAATGAATATAACAATGTAGTATCTGATATTGAGAACATGAAATGTACGCTAGTTGAAAGTAATAAGTGCTTGAATGCATTAAGAACAGACTTAAATACAGCTTTAAAAAACTCATTATGTATAGAAGCTAACTCGGATGTGTTACAAGATAAATTTGGTTCAATTTCAATACACAATTGTTATGCTAAAGCAATTAAACAAGGATTATCTGTCCTTAAGGGACATCATAATAAGGTCTGTGAAATTAAAGAAACGTATATAACTGTTCCTTTGACGGCATCTTCAAAAGAGATTGAGAGTGTGGCAATGAACAAATAAGTTGAAACTGCGAATGAGTCAAATAGTCAGAACAATAATTTGCTAAATATTGTCCAGACTTTTCATGAATATGAAAAAGTTTTTATATCAAGACTTTATCTGGAAAAGGACACAGTGGAACAAATAGGATATTATATAAAATCTAAAATGAATAATAAAATAGAATATATAAATGCAGAACTAAGTATCTAACATATGCATCTTTCTGCATATCTGCTCCTAAAGATAGTGTCTGTCAGTTATTAGATAAAAACTTTTTGCCTAGAAATATTATACAACCTTTTTAATATTACATTGAATGATGATTAGAATCAAAACAATCGAAGTAGTGTGGATGTTGAAAATTTTCATGGGAAGAATGTGAAAAAAGAGAGATCAGAACCTAACTCTGGAGTACATGCTAACAATAGGGAGTTTGGGTCTAATAATATCTTACCTTCCTAGCAATTAAGAACTTAGGAAAAAGTTGATAGTTGTTTCTCTTTGTTCTATCAAAATGCACAATCGTTAAGAAACAAGGTTAATCAATTGGAAGCGATACTGTCTTTACAATTTTCAATAATATGTATAACTGAAACGTGGTGTACCAATGATGACAAAGATCTTTACAGTCTGTATGAGGCTTTTGGATACAGACTGATAGAAACTCACAGGCTAGATAAAAGAGGCGGTGGGACTTCTGTTGCATACAGAGGCTTTTTACCTTCTGCAATAACTCTTTTAAAGCAAAATGATTGTGTAATAGTTCATTTTCCTCATATTCAGTTGCTAGTTGCTTGTATCTATCTGTCTCCTTCAGATTCCTGTGATCAAAAATATATTTCTATTCAGAATCTGACAGATGTATTTTGAAAAAATATTTATAAAAATCTAAACTTATGTGGTGATTTCAATTTCTGCAACATATCTTGGGACAACTTAACTCCACATTACTCATATTTGTATAGGTATCAAAGACTATTCATTGACAAAATTTATTCCTCTTTAAATTTACATCAAATTGTGCATTTTCCTACAGAAGAGACAATTTTTTATTTAGATTTAGTTTTTACTAATATCAATGATACATATGCAGTGTAGTCGGTTGGTTTCAAATCTGATCATATCTCAGTGGTTGTGTCATCAAACTGTATTAATAATTTAGATATGTTATCCATTACTATCCATAACTGACACATACAAAAAACTGCTTTGTTATTACTTCAAACTTAATTTCTACAAGAAGCACTAAACAGCAGGTGCAAAACAAGTAATCTTTAATGCTAACATTTTCGATGTTCTCACATCATCATCAGGCATAAAACAGAATACAATGTAACAGATTTTTTAAAATAAATTTAAAAAAAAAAGAACATGCAATTTTAAGAACGATGCAAGTTACTATGGTAACAGGGAAACGGTAAACAAATACATAAATTAAGGAGTATAACAAATAATATAATAAGTAAGATAAACATAAATTATACTAAATAAATACAAATGAACAAACAAACAACGTCTTCTTATAAAATATAAGTCCATTTTTCAGACTATATAATAGTCAAGAACGTCAGCTTAAATCCTCAGATTACTCACGCTGCCTCTAGTAGGCTGTATTTCAAAACTGAACGGGTTAAGTCTATTATCTTAATGTGACATTACTTCAAATATCCATTTTTAGCTGGGAGATACTTCCAAGCGGCCGGTAACTCCCTCGTTGGCTGGTTAATGTTTACGAGATTCTCTTTATTCTCATTAGTATACATTTCCATAGCTTCAGCTAAGACCTCATGCTTATCTCTAATCAAAGTTCTTATAATTTCCATTTATCCCAATCCACTCGTATGTTATATTCTAACGCTCGCATTGCTAGGGCTGTAGCCATACGCCCATTACATATGTCTTTCCTATGCTCACATAGTCTCTTCTCTAGATTTCTAGTAGTTACTCCGATGTATACTTCATCTATATTAGTGTTGCTATTCCTAAGAGGTATCTTATATACACCTGACTTCTGTCTACATTCTATCTTATCCTTATCATTTCTTAACTGGTTGAATAATGTGGGGTATCTTTTGTAGGCAACCTTTTATCACTCTTCTTTGCTAAGCTTCTAATCAGCTTCGAGTTTTTCATATCAAATGGGATAGGCTGGTATTTACTATTCGCCTCCTCTGCCGGTGCTACTTCTCTGATTACAGAATCCTGACTTTTTCATAGATTCTTCTTAGGAAGCCTTTTGTGTATCTATACAGCTGCCCTGTTAGGTAGATATACTGCAACTCTTTTTCTTTTTCTATCTGAGTATCAATATATAATTCAGCTCTTTTAAAGTAATACCTAAAGGCAGAAGCTTTATAAGCTATCGGGTCAGGGGACTATCTTGGTATGATGACCGGCTCATAAGTCGGCTTTCTATAAACTGTGGTGTTGAGACGCTTTCCATTTAGGCTCAAGCCAATATCAAGAAAATGCATAGACATTTTACTAGTATTCTGCTGTTTTAAAACTAACCCATAAGCTTTCAATGTCATACCACCTTCTAAAAGAGTTGCAGTATATCTACTTAACAGGGCAGCTGTATAGATACACAAAAGGCTTCCTAAGAAGAATCTATGAAAAAGTCAGGATTCTGTAATCAGAGAAGTAGCACCGGCAGAGGAGGCGAATAGTAAATACCAGCCTATCCCATTTGATATGAAAAACTCGAAGCTGATTAGAAGCTTAGCAAAGAAGAGTGATAAAAGGGTTGCTTACAAAAGATACCCCACATTATTCAACCAGTTAAGAAATGATAAGGATAAGATAGAATGTAGACAGAAGTCAGGTGTATATAAGATACCTCTTAGGAATAGCAACACTAATATAGATGAAGTATACATCGGAGTAACCACTAGAAATCTAGAGAAGAGACTATGTGAGCATAGGAAAGCCATATGTAATGGGCATATGGCTACAGCCTTAGCAATGCGAGCATTAGAATATAACATACGAGTGGATTGGGATAAATGGAAATTATAAGAACTTTGATTAGAGACAAGCATGAGGTCTTAGCTGAAGCTATGGAAATGTATACTAATGAGAATAAAGAGAATCTTGTAAACATTAACCAGCCAACGAGGGAGTTACCGGCCGCTTGGAAGTATCTCCCAGCTAAAAATGGATATTTGAAGTAATGTCACATTAAGATAATAGACTTAACCCGTTCAGTTTTGAAACACAGCCTACTAGAGGCAGCGTGAGTAATCTGAGGATTTAAGCTGACGTTCTTGACTATTATATAGTCTGAAAAATGGACTTATATTTTATAAGAAGACGTTTGTTTGTTCATTTGTATTTATTTAGTATAATTTATGTTTATCTTACTTATTATATTATTTATGTTATACTCCTTAATTTATGTATTTCTTTACCGTTTCCCTGTTACCATAGTAACTTGCTTCGTTCTTAAAATCGCATGTTCATTTTTTTTAAATTTATTTAAAAAAATCTGTTACATTGTATTCTGTTTTATGCCTGATGATGATGTGAGAACATCGAAAATGTTAGCATTAAAGATTACTTGTTTTGCACCTGCTGTTTAGTGCTTCTTGTAGAAATTAATTTATCCATTACTTTTTTAAATGGGATTGGAGATGTAATTGGCAATGCATAATTAGTCGAATTTACAAATTTCCTTGGCATGAGCTCTATAGTTCAAAGCTAGAGACAAATATTTGATATGGTTTATTTGCTATTTGATAAAACTATTGATGAGTTTGTTCCTTGTAGGATAACATCTAAGCATGGTCCGCATTGGATATCTATTTCAAGTCGAATACTTCAATGTAAAATCAATTCTCTACAAAAAAGATGGAAATTGTATGGGATGTATTCTGACAAATATGAATATTTAAATTTGAAACAAAAGCTTTTTGAGAATGTTAAAAATGACAAAACATTATTTTTAATAAAGAACATTAGACGTCTTTCATGTAACCGTTGAAAGTTATGGAATGTTTTCAATATGATAGCATATTGTAGAAAACAAACAAATTCTCAAATTTTGAAGGAAAATATTAATAAGATTTATGATTTTCTTAAATTGAAATTCACAGCCAAAAACACTACTGATTATTATAAGACAAACAGCTCTACTAGCAAGTACAAAGTTATTTATTATGGTATAACGTTTTCGGATCTTTTCTCGATCCCTCTTCAGTACCATTCATTCACTTATAAACCATAATTAAGAGAACATTATATAATAGATACATTTTTCAAACAAGCGATAACAGAACGGTTTACATATCAGAA
>AYEL01033550.1:0-21961 GCA_000484575.1 Olivierus martensii
GGGAAACCATAATTTTTATCACATTTTTTAATGACCTTATTACTTTGATCTTTAAAAGCATTCACTACTTTTAGCACTACCCAGGAGTAACAACATGGACATAGTAGTTTTCTGTTCCTTCCCCAAAACCAATACCTCAATCGATGGTGAGAAGTAAAGTGATGCACCAAAAACAACCACCCTGATAGTGAGAGGTGAGGGGCCCCGAAAACCAATATTTTCCCCAAAACCAATACCTGAAGCTATTGAGAGAAGTAACGTGATGCACCGAAAACAACCATCCTGATAGTGAGAGGTGAGGGGGATTCATTGAAATCAAGCACCCCAAAGGGAACAGAAAACTACTATGTCCATGTTGTTACTCCTGGGTAGTACTAAAAGTAGTGAATGCTTTTAAAGATCAAAGTAATAAGGTCATTAAAAAATGTGATAAAATTTATGGTTTCCCTTTGGTAAAATCTTTTGACCTGAAAATAACCTTGACCTTTGACCTAAATTTTAAGGTCAAAGTTATATCCAATTGTGAAATTTTCCGCTCTTTCCATTGCCGGGGTCAAAAGTATGTCTTCCCATTTAAAAAAACGACTTGACCTTCAAATGACGTTAAAGGTCAAGGTCAAGGTCACATTCAAGGTCATCAATTGATTGCCCCTTCGAAACCCTACAACTTTTTCCAAAATAATGAGATCCAATTAAGATATTTTGTTGTCTCAAGATAAAAAACTCACCCTGTATATAAATTATTATCAAAATGGTACTGGTTCCAGTGGTTTTAAGCTTAATAAAGTCTGTATTTTAGATCCTACAATTAATATATTGTTAACAATTTAAACCTCAAGAAATACTTTGATATTTAAATTTTAGCATTATGTAAATGTAATTTTGTTTAAGAAAGAAAACCAAAATATAGCAGCCTATTTTATACATATAACTCAGCATGTCATTACTTGTAGTCAGAGTTTTTGGCACTTCTAGGTAATTGTTTAAGTTTTTTTTTTAATTATAAAACAGGCTACAGTAGTCACACACTGAATTCTGACTATTACAAAAAATTTCATGTTACAGTTATCAATATCATCATTATGTAAAACTTTTTCAAATAGTTAATGATGTAAATATTATAGTTTTGAAATTATTTCTGAAGGGATGTGTACTTACATTGAAATTATTTATCTTTGTATTGTATTTTAAAATGTAACTTATATAAGCAAATTATTTCTATCAAACAATAAATAATTCAAAAATAATTGGTTGAAATTAAAAGAATTTTAAGTTAATAATTTATTGTGCTATATTTTTATATTTAGATTCCAGCACCATTTGTTCCAGAATGCAAAAGTCCTAGTGATACAAGTTATTTTTCATCATATAATGAGAAAGATATAAGAAAATCAAGGACAGCAAAGTTTGCTGAAGAATTTTCTAACTTTTAAAAACTATTTTAGGATTGCTTAGTCTGTACAATATATTATTGTAAATAATAAATAATTTATATTTGACATTAGATTAATATATATTTCATATAATTGTTTTTCAATTAAAATTGTATTTAATATATCAAAATTGGAATAAATCATATAGTTTTTTTTTTAACTTTTTTAATAGTTTCATGAAGTTTTCTAAGTGAAAAAATGACTTATAAGTACAAAATTTAGTTATGAGGAAAATCTTTTTAATCATCTATAACTAATATAAGCATTTAGCTGGAAGTAAATGTAACTACCTTCCTCTATCATACCACCAATCATCATTTACTATATTTTGTTACTTTTCTTTATTCTCTTTATAATCTGTTTCTTTCATCTTTCAGTATTCTTCCTTATACTTTCTATCGTTCAATCCTCAATTTCACATTATATTTGAATGGCTCCCACTCTCCACCTTCTCATTTGCCCAAAACACTATTATTATTCTATCATTACTACAGTATACAGTACAGTTTGGAAATGAATTTTATTGACATTTATTTTTATTTAAAATTTTTGTATTTTGCTTTCTGTCATTCTTTTCATCATTCTGGGAAACTATCATGAAGACTTCTAAATTTCTGTTTCTCTTAAAAGCACTTTGGAGGATCTTGATTCAGTTCCAAGTTCCATATATCCAGTTTACTAGTTTATTAGAAAATGCCCTAAAGAGGCAGAAAAAAGGTGAATATACTTGAGTATCAAATGTTGAAAAGAAGTGTACTAGCATCATTATGAAACGTACAAGACTTAAAATCAATTTTTAAAGCTGAAGTATACTTTAATCTCTGAACTTGGAAAAAATCTCTTCACCAAAAAAGAAGTATATTCCGCAGCATCGCTTACAAAACTAAACCCCTTGTTGCTTACTAACTCTATAACGTTTTACATGCTCAGCTGCAGAATATACTTTTTTGGTGAAGAGATTTTTCCAAGTTCAGAGATTAAAGTATACTTCAGCTTTAAAAATTGATTTGAAGTCTAGTACGTTTCGTAATGATGCTAGTACACTTCTTTTCAACATTTGATACCTCAAGTATATTCACCTTTTTCTGCCCATTCAGGGCATTTTCTAATAAACTAGTCCATTACTTTTTGTTAGGCCAAAATTTCTTATTGAATAAACTTTACAATATGTCGGATTAATGTACAGTACGTATTAGCTAACTCTCCGTTTGTAGCAAATTCGTGTTCACGTGGCCGAAAACCCTCGATTCCCATTTTCTCAGTTCATTTAATAAATTTTCTTCTAGATTACTTAAAAACGAAAAATAAAAAAATTTGCCCTCAGGCGGAGTTGAACCGCCTGCCGCCTTACTTCACGAGGTAGTACAAACCTCGATGTTTTGAAAAATTTCGCCTATTTTAACATTGAATAAAATCTGTTCTAAACAAGATTTTTCAAAACGGAAAAAAGGTCCACCAAGATTTTCAGTCGCAGAACAATGTCAGAAAATTTCAGCAATTTTATGCAAAAATTGTAGCTTGTATAGGTTGTCTAACGTGAAAATTCGATATCTATTTTCCATTACAGTACGACATATCTCGACGTGTTATACACCAAATTGTTCAGCTTATTAATGCGAATCGATTATTACCATTACCGTCGAAATCGAAGCAATATTAAGTCCAAAAATCACCAAAATAGGTTTATAACAATGGTACACTTACAGTATGATTTAGGTCAACGTATTATACATCACATTGTTCGCCTGACTAACTTGTAAGATGTATCAAATAGTGCTATATTCGGCAAAATCCGAATAATATTGACTGACTGATTAAGTCCCTAATGTGCCGTTTAAGAAAATTTCGCGGTTTTTAGCTCTTTGCGAAGCCTTAATGGTTTTGTGGTTTTGTGAAACCAAATTTTTTCGACATCCTACACTCACCCCAACGATCATTAAAAAAAGTTCAAGTAAATCGGCCCAGTAGTTCCTGAGAGGTCGGCTGGATTGGCCGCGTGGAAACGCTTCAACTTTCCACTCTGGAGGACCCGGGTTCGAATCTTGGGTCCCACCCCTTGAAAATATTTATCATGGGGTCCGGGCCTGGCCCGTCGATCTCCGTCCTCCATAATCCGGCTGACCCCTCCGCAGGGGTGGGCACCCTGTGGAAGGGCTTGTTTCGCCTCGCCACTTAGTACTCTTACTGAGTGGAAAGTGGCGTCATCTGCCATTAGCTCCATTAGCACCCCCTAATGTAAAATGAATGTGTCAAGTATATTAGCGGTAGCGCTACCTCTGATTATGAGGATTTACCCATAAAATCTCATCTTTCAGCCTTCCAGTTGATCTCATAAAGTTTGGCCAAAATGTGATGGATTCTAACAATGGCTGCCACCAAAAATATATTGTGTGATTCAATGACATATCCATAAAATCTCATCTTTCAGCCTTCCAGTTGATCTCATGAATTTTGGCCAGAATGTGATGGATTCTAACAATGGCTGCCACCAAAAATATATTGTGTGATTCAATGACATATTTCAAACTAACCTAACTTCTTTTTTTTAAGGCAAAGGAATCCAAAATGACTATGACATTATTGTAAATAAATTATCCTATCTATAAAATATGCATTATTCAGTTCAGTTGTGACCCTAATATATTTTTTTTTTTTTTTGTCAACAGATGACGCCACTTCCCACTCAGTAAGAGTACTAAGTGGCGGGGCGAAACAAGCCCTTCCACAGGCTGCCCACCCCTGCGGAGGGGTCAGCCGGATTGTGGAGGACGGGGATCGACGGGCCGGGCCCGGACCCCATGATAAATATTTTCAAGGGGTGGGACCCGAGACTCGAACCCGGGTCCTCCAGAGTGGAAAGCCGAAGCGTTTCCACGCGGCCAATCCGGCCGACGACCCTAATATATTATCACTCTATCAAATTCTAAAGAAGATAAATATAACTGGATTTGGAAAAGTCATTCTCAAAAATAATTTTTTATAACAGATGAGATATCATTGTTGAATTTCGTAAGATAAACAAACAATTTTATTGACATTGTTATCTCAACATGTAAAATTTACATTGCATTTATTAAAAAGCTCTTTAAAAAATTAGTGGCAGGGTAATTTATCCCAAATCAAAATATCATTTAATATTTTATTAGATCCTTATCCATTTAATTATTGGATCCATTAAGATTCTATTATTAGTTCCATAAACATTATAAATTTAGCATCTGTTTAAGACTATAGATGATCAAATTAAGGGCATTCCAGTGCCGCCATGGATCTCTATGTCCCTGGTAGTATTAGGTTAGGTTAGGTTACGCCGCCATATCCTCATGGGATATACTGGATCTGGCGGCGGCCACTTATAGAGCCCATCACAGACTGGTCAACACCCGTGATGGGGTCAACCAGATGGTTGAAGGATGGGGTCAACGAGCCGAGGCCCGGACCCCTTCTGAAAAACTGGTGGTATACGGATTTGAACTCGGATCCTCCAGGGTGGTAAGCCAAAGCTTTACCACGCGGCCATCCGGGCCGACAATTTAGTTCGAAATGTCATTATTACGAAACGACTTATTTATTTCCGCATTAGGTGGAAAAATTGAATTGTTTTTATGTATAGTTTTTACACCGCTTTCCACTCGATGAGTACTAAGTGGCGAGTTTTATAACAACCATTGAAGAGAAACTAGAAAGGTTCATGCAGAAAAAGGAACAAGTGGCTCCAACCTTTGCCGCAGTAGTTGCAGGAGGATCGAAAGCAACAACGAAACCGGCAAGAAAAATAGTTGTTTTCATCGAACCTCTTAATGAACAACAGCATGCAGAAGTAACCAAAAAGATCTTAAAGGAGAAAATCAATCCTTCTGCACTCAAAATAAGGGTCAAAATTCTGCGAAAAGTCAGGAGAGGTGGGCTTGAGGTAGCACAACCAGCAGATAAAATCAAACTGACTCAAGTAGTCCAAAGCATCCCAGGACTGAAGGTACGGGACCCCAAACCAAAGAGACCAAGGGTAATTGTAATGGGCATCCCAAGAAGCATCAAACGAACCGAATTAACAAATTTGCTTCATGAGCAAAACGAGGAACTAAGTGCACTGTTTTCATCAAATGAAGAACTCTCGCAGGGGAATGTGTTCCCCGATTCCAGCTGGGGAACAAAGAGAAGGATTTCTGCAACTGGGTATTTGAGGTGTCCGGCAGGCTCCATGCACTTCTTGTAAGGAACAAGCGAGTCAATCTACAATGGGTTCGTTGCAATTTCTGTCCTGCAGTGCTACAACTGTTGTAAGATAGGACATTTAGCAAAGGACTGCAAGGACGGTTTCCCGATTTGCAGTCAGTGTACAGAATTTCACAGGTTCAAGGAGTGCCCGAATAAGGAAACAACCAAAATTTGCACAAATTGTAAACAGGACAAAGTTGCTGATTGCCACCACAACGCTCTAACTCTCGCACGCCTAGTAACAACACGAGAGCCAGTGGAATGGGATGGCGGAATTGCTCTGGGTGGCGGTATTACCCCACTCTCCCCTACGCCTCAAGTTGAAGGTAAAATTTCTTAAAGGGATTTTTAAATCATGTGCTTGATCAACCTAGACAGGACGGACACACGCTTTCGGAGCGACCCTCCGATCATTCAAAAAATGAGAACTTTTATGGCAAGTAGAATTGACTACGCCTCAAGTTGAAGGTAAAATTTCTTAAAAGGATTTTTAAATCATGTGCTTGATCAACCTAGACAGGACGGACACACGCTTTCGGAGCGACACTCCGTGCTTTCTCTTCTACTAAAGGACCACTTACCGGACAAGTTAGACACGAATTGTTTCTCCTGATTGTCCTCCTCCAGGGCAAAGTCAGCCCTGCAGCACGATCCAAGAAACCTGTAATAAAGCATCAAACTATTTAATGTTATTGTAATTACCTCCATATAATGTTCAACTAAGCTAAATCAGCTTACGCGATTTTGTAATTATTAACCAACCCGTACTGTTGGCTATATATAAAACTGTTATTGTAGATAAAGTGACGTTTGTTTAATAAAGTTCAGTAAAGGGATTCAGGAATTGACCCCATCCAGGATGGAAGCACAGCAAATTTTCATCGCGGCCATGCTGTCAATGAAGATTGGATTCAACGAGCAATCCCCCTTACTAAAAAACTTGAGGTGTAGAACTCGAAAATTGAATTTGGATCCTAAAGTATTGAAATCACGTTACATTTCCATCTGCCCGATTATGGAAAAACGTTGCTGTGTCATTCTTTATGAGCGTTGTTATAATTGCATAACAAAAATTTCATAAAATAATATGGCAAATTGGCTTTTGCCACATTATTTTATGAAATTTCTGAGCACTCCATGTGGCCAATCTACTGAAGTGGAAATGCTTTGGCTTTCAGCCCGGATTCGATTCCATATCCGCTGTTAGTAAAATATTTTGGGGAGTCTGGCTGAACTATCGATCCTCGACTTTACAGTTTGGCATACTCCTCGTGGGCTGACAGCATGTAGAAAGGTCTATATTGGTCCCCATTTAGTAATCTGTATCTGTTTTTCATACATCTAATTTTTTCATACAATTTTAAAATTTCTTATTTACATTTAATTTACTACAGTATTTATAAAAACACATTATAAAATTTGCTTTTACAAATGCTATAGTAAATTAAATGTAAATAAAGAATAAATAATAATAGTATTTAAATAATAATCAATATGAATATTTATGGATTTTTTTGGCTACAGCATAATATAGGTAATATAGGTTATAACCAAAGTTATAACCTAGTTATAATGAACAACTGACTATGAATTAATAATTAGTAAAGATCCTTGGTGATGGTGTATGCTGTATATACCATCACCAAGGATAGCTTTGCACTGAAAACTCAGGAGTGGAAAATGGCATAAAATTCAAAAGAAGTCTTACATGCGAATATTTATATTAGCTATATAAATGCCAGCATGTAAACGAATAATATTTTTGTTTATAAAAATTAAAATTATAGTTTATTAAATACTAAAATTGAAGTAATTAAAATATATACTGTACATTATTTTCTCTTTAAACGTTTTGGAATATTTTTTCAACTGAAGATTGCTAAACCCTTGTGCATTCCAATGTTCATCATGGATTGTCCATACCCATTTTTAGTGGAATCAACAGTCAAGTAAAAAATGAAGTTTAATGAACTGTATTCGAATCGTTGTAAAACTTTTGCAGGTATGGATCAGGAATTGAATCCCAATCAATCATGTAGAAAGCCAGCGCGTTATCTCATTACCATTCGGCCGATCAACGGTGGATATCTCTACAAGCAGAAGATATTTATAAATTTTAAAATATTGTTGCAAAAATTAAGATTGAAAGTATTTTGTAGAAGATATAACCATAATTCCATTTCTTATTTTCATTGATTTATTTAAAGTTAAAAAATTACTGATTCATATTATCAAGTATAGTATTCACGATTGTTGGGATTATAAGAAAATTTAATTAAAATAATTGTTTTATTATGGCACCTCTTTTGTTCTATCTATTTATTTTTACTATATTATATAACTGATCTTCAAGCATGATAAAAATAGATTAAATCAAGAACTCGTTTCATATTTTACTATTGAAAAATTTCCAAATGGGTTTATTGAGCACAAACTATATATAAAATTAAGTTCAGTACTGTACTATAGTACAGTATTTGTTAATAAATAAATATATAAATATAAATATAATAATATATTTGTTAATAAATAAATTATATTGTAAAAATGGAGATACTGTATATCGTACTTTTTGTAGACCGATTTCAGTACCACAGTATATTTGTTATCATAAATATCGATTCCTTCCTCTATTAAATTTATATAATTTAAAATTATACTGTATATCGTACTTATTGTAGACCGATTTCAGTACCACAGTATATTTGTTATCATAAATATCGATTCCTTCCTCTATTAAATTTATATAATTTAAAATTATACATAAAAAAAATTTAAAAATATTTTCGTAATATAATAAATTTTACTGATCACATTATTTATCAATTCAAAAATAATATATTGAAATCTTTTAAATAATTTATTCTGCCATCTGGCGACGAAATTATTATTATTTTGTTAGATTATTAAAAAATTGATTGCATGTTCGATTCTAATTATTGCAGACCTATAAAATTTTGCTAGTTTATTTGGAAATATTTTATTTGCATCATATTAAATCCAGGTGAAATATTCCTATAGGCTGAATTCTGCTTTTCACGGAATTGCCAAATGTGATACCATTAGATAGATTTCATCAAACTGATCAAAAATTATAATAGAGCCATAGGCGAAAGCGGCACCGATTAGAAGATATTTCGAAAAATTTAACTCGGAATTGGTAAATGAACCATGTATCGCTGCCATATTGAACGAGAAGTAAAACGTCACGGTGACCATCATCGTAATGCTGAAAACCTACTATTGTTTTACACCTTGTTTTAAAAGCTAAAAATATGCCGGGAATTATTGTTACGATTATGTGGGTTATGATTTTATGCTGAAATCCACAAGTTACTTATGCAATTTATGGATTTATATATTATATATACATTAATATATATATTTGCATCAAGATGTATATTTACATCATCTTGAAAGTGTTCTTGCCAAGGAGTTTGAATATATTCTTGCGCGACCCCTTCAAGATGTATTATAGTAAACTCCCGTATAACGTGCTCTAACACCAATTCATATAACGAAATCGCTCTTCTATAACACGAATTCGTATAATTTAGTGTAGGGCAAGACATTGTCCCTTTCAAGATGGCGTCACGCACAGGTATCGATACTTCGTTGCGATAAGTACTTTTTCATATAGCTACTTATCGGTTCCGTTTTCGCGATTGATTTATATACCGATTTAATACTAGTAATATGACTAAAAATATTATGCAAAAATCTCGGATTCCGGGAAAAGCAGAATCTTGCCTTTCTATAAATCCCTAGAATTTTTAAAAATTTTTTTGGAAATTTTAATATCTTAAAACTTTATTGTTATAGCTTACGATAAAATTTGCTTAAAATTTCATATATTACTAATATTAATTAACAGATAAATGCAATGTTAAAAACCAAATATTCAAGAACTCGTGAGAAAGTTTTAAAAAATTACATTACTATAATTTCCGCGACTTCCGCTTCCGATTGATATATTGTTGGCAATAACCCTTTGATTACGTTTCCCATCTTAGTATAGCACACAATATTTGGTTAAAATAGATCCAATATTCATAATCTAATTGTTCGTAGTTTTCTAAATGTTGAAGACAAACATAAATATTTATAAATCTTTGAAGAAATTATTCCAACGCGTTTCTAGTTACATATATTAAATAGTTTTTATCTAAATATACATATACGTAAGATTTACTTAACACAATCGTTGCAGTTTGTTCAGCAATCGTGAAAATATAAAAATAATCACGAAATTTTGCTCGAAATCATTCACGAAATCACATCACAAATATCTTTCCTACAGACGTTCTCCAACTTCTTATAGTTGGGATCGAGTATTTTCTATATTTTTATTTTTATTTTATGCTATTTCAAACATTGTTTTTTTTTTTCATATTTTCATAAGGAGAGGGACGTTTTCATTTTACAAAGTTACTGGGCCACGGTACATACCTTATGAAAAAAGCAAAAATACCATTTCTGGATGCGGCAGTTATGTAATAAACTTGCTCTTTAACGTCTACACAGGGTGAAGAAAAACTTCGTTGTAAAATTTTGTGTACTGATAGGGGACCTAGAAACAAGTCGAAAATGTCTAATGAATATATGGTCTAAATGGCACCGTTTCGAGTTATAACTCTTTAAAGCTAGCCAATCACCATCGTGTACACGATGCGTCGCTCTCCTATTTGTGTAAGAAGGCGAGCGACGCGTCTTGGCAACGCGACACGTCGTGCGCTTTGTAAACTCTATGGTGATTTGTTAGCTGTAAAAGGTTATAACTCGAAAACGGTGCCATTTAGACCATATGTTCATTAGACATTTTCGACCTGTAAGAAGGCGAGCGACGCGTCTTGGCAACGCGACACGTCGTGCACTTTGTAAACTCGATGGTGATTTGTTAGCTGAAAAGGGTTATAACTCGAAAACGGTGCCATTTAGACCATATGTTCATTAGACATTTTCGACTTGTTTCGAGGTCCCTATCATTACACAAAATTTTACGATGAAGTTTTTCTTCACCCTGTATATAATTGCTGTCGTGATTATTTTATTTTTAAACTTTTTTTTTATAAACAAATAAATATTAATTTTGTTTATTGCCATAACTTTCTTTAAAAACTTCGTCTCATCTATGTTTTAAATCTATTTATTCTATCAAAAAAAAAATCACTTGACTTATCAAAGAACGATAAACACTTTCTTCTCGATTAAAATAAGCGATCTATTCTATAATTTTGTCATTTAAATGTTTGAAATCCATGTTAGGATAAGTTATTTAACTTACGTATGAAACGTAGAAACATTTTTTAATGATTAATCTGTTTTATTAAGCAAGAAAATTCAATATTTTTAGAAAATTTTATCTCCTATGTACGGCACATGCTAAGTTCTTAAGTACTGTTGTTTCTAATTTGACTCATGCTATTACTCTATCAACATCCGCGAAAGGGGGAAAAAATCAAGGAAAGAGAACTAAATTTAGCACGTGGCAATTATTTATTTAAAAACATGAAGTAATAGCGTATAATAGCCGACGAATAATTTATAAATTCGATTAACTTTTACTAAACAACATGATCAACCAAAATAAATTTAATATAACGCAATAAAAATAATTATATTTATATAATCCTATTGCTTAATTCTAATACTGTATGCAGAAATTTGATCCTTGAATCATTCCACATCATACTGTATAGATTTATAAAGCAATTCAATTGATTTTAATATCAAAATTCATCAATCAAAAACGTCATGATTAGTTTACATTAGATAGTATTTCACTATCAACAAATTTTCGGTATTGATATGCTTTAAGTTTCGTTTTTCTTGAATCTGAGAAGAAATAATATTTTTTTATTTATTTATCTGTAGACATTGCTGGCATGACTGAGTCTCAAATATTTAGATATCAGTGGATATCGATGTAGATTCGATAGAATGTTTAAGTATTCCTTCTACATACGAAAAGATAGCATCAAAAATATCTAATTAATAAATGATGTGGAGCATGAAAACAACTGACTGATGATAATAAACGTTTAAACTTAATTATTAAAATATGCTTCAGAGAAGAAGGTGTATAAACAATAATTTTAGAATGGATAAGTCATAATATTCTTATTTTGTTCTCGCAAAATAAAAATATTCTTCTCCAAAATAGTAAAATTATGCTAGGAAGAAGTAGGAGAAGAATGTTATAATATATCTTATTAGAGTATACGTTTGAATCAGGGAAGAAATGTTATATAAATTTCTTATACTCAACAAGATATTCCACATAACTGATGTGCTGTTAATCTTAAGCCAGTTACGAACCAGTAGTTGCAAGTATTACGTTACCTGAAGGCAATTTTTCTAAAACAAGCTTATCAAATCTCGAAATTTATGATAGCAAAGTTTATAAAAAAAATTATACAAGTTAAATCGTTCTTAATCTGTTTCGTAATCGTGTTGTGTGTTCTTGATTCAATATTTATAATATGTATCAGATTAAATGGAAGAAAATTAAACGATCGGGTTATCTGTAAACATTTCGCGAACGATTAAAACAAAAAAAAAAATAAAAATAAAAATAAAAACTTCCGCCAGGAATTTATTTCTTCCATTATCTCATGCACTAGATCACACCAATTGTTCTTTAAAGGTAACAGAATGCCGACTTTTTCTTTAATTGTTCTTCCCATTAACCATTAATATAATTGGACAAAAGTGCTAGCTCGATATTTTTTGTTTCGGACGGTGATTATATTTTACGCTTGACTATATAAATGCCTACAATCTGTAAAATTTTTTCTTGGCTCTTCACTATAAAAGCAAAAAAAAAAAAAAAAAATTCTTTATATGTATAATGCCAAAGTATTTTTGTTTCTAATATTTTAAAAAATAACCTTCTGAATTACCGAAAAATATGCATATTATCAGAAATACTCAGAGGTTTAACTGTATAGAAGAAGAAGAGAGGAAAGATGAAAAAAGTAGAGACAGATTCCTATACTGAGAAGTGGGATAGAGCACTGGAAGAAGGGGGGAGATGTATATTATCAATAAATATCCCTAAAATTTTTTGCTTGTTCAATATATATTTAGGCTGTGCTATATATGTCTACTATATAGTAGGAATTCGATATGTGCACGCAGTCACATTTCTGTCTTCAAATTATACACACCAAATTTAAATAGTAGATTTTTCTAGTGCACATAACTAAAAACTAAACATTACAGTTGCGAATAGTGTCATCCGTTATCGTAAAATGATACAGTTTATGATAAAAGATGACACCATTCGCACTACCTGCTCCGTTCTTGAATTTATTATGTTCCCCCTGCAAACAACCTTCATAACCCGATGATCTATATAATATTATATTTCCATGCTTAGTAACTACACATATTTTTCGTATAAAAGAAAGAAAATGATGTTTTACAGTACCATATTACTCATTCTATTTGTCATCATTGAATATCACGTGGTGATCGACTGTCAACTGCAGTCCATAAAAATCAGATTTATATTTATTTTTTATCATTTTTCTGTCGAAATTATTCGTAGATGTAACCTCTAGAGAGAAAATTCGATGCGAAAATAGGAGAACATTATAAATCTAACGTTTTGTGTTTCATAAGGGATGCATATAAATATTCATAAACAGTAATATTGATACACTAACTAGAGCGGTATAAAAAAGTTAATATTATGTTTCCGTATTGTTTAAATATTTTGCTGTGTTAATTTTTGCATATTTTTATGCATCACAATCACGAATTTATAATAACATTAGCATGGTTTTGATAAATCGGCAGTTAATATTTAATTAAACAGTCTCGCGATGGTATCTTTGTAAGATGCTACAAGGCAACAGGATGAAAATTATCGTGTCGATGACTGCGCATGTGTGCGACGGTAGGAGGAAGTAGACAGTGTTGCTGGTGAGGACATCAACAGTTCCTACCAGTTCGAGGTGTGCGGACTGCCCGATCAAGCACGTATGTGGTCGACTGGTTGAAACACCCCTGCATGTGCAGGGGACTCTGGGCAATACATTCAGAGGTCAACAAAACGCAGATATGAGTTCTCTGCGTACTTGCGCTCGTCACAGTGTTTGTTTCCTGGCATTTGTCACCTGGGTAAGCGATTTATATATTTTCTTTGTTTACTTAGAAAGACAAGATTGCTAATGGAGATATTTTAAGAACGTTCTCAGATCCGTTTCTCTTTCTGGAACTTCTTTAAGGACGTTTTTAATCGGAATTTTATGTGCGAGTACGTTTTATTGAACGAATTAATGGCAAAAAAACAAATCTATCGTAGAGCCTAGTAATCGTAGCCTACGGAATTTTATGGCATATGCCTTATTTCCGTGTTTGCATCTAAACATAGTCAGGTTTTGAATTTCAAACCGGAATATTTTAAGCTTTTAAATCATTTTGCGTAGCAAATGACGATGAATTAAAGTGGGGAAAGATGTTAATTTAATTAATACTCTTATTAATCTAATCTCGAATGTAATTTATCGCTGCTAAATGCATGAAGTCTTGTGTGAGGAACTGAGAGTAATTTTATTATCTGTCATCGCAGTTATTTACAGAAAATCCATTTTCGGGTCGAAGGCAAAAATTATAACGTGTGCTGAAATATCTAACAGATTTTTTCTTTTTTTTTGGTCGAGTAGATAGAGACTGTCTTCAACTAAAGCATCGCTGCTGACTGATGCATCGATTTTTAGATAAATAGTAGTATATACTTACGTACACTCTCCAGGCACGAATTTTTTAAGGCGTCTTAACGTTCTTTTTTTTTTTTTTTATCGATCTGTAGTATGGGCCGACAAACTAGACCTAAATAACAAAGGATGTCGAACGGTCATATAGAACATTATCATTTTTAAATGCAATTTTTAAAGGATAAATAGCCGTGGAATTGCATGAACGGTTTAAGTAATAGGTGGAAAAAAAATGGCGAAGGTCGATCGAGATCTTATGATACTCCAAAATTTGTTTGTTTACTGCTGAATTGTATACAGAATCATAAAGTTTTTATACGTCCGTAAACATGCAAGATGATCCTACATATTTTTAGGATAAATTTATGTGTAAAAAATGCCATAAATGTTTAAAGTAGATCGGAAAAAACATTATTCTTTGCATGAAATTTTAAATGTAATAATTGGGTAATTAAGCGACAATAATGATAATTTATACATGTAGGTCTCCAATTTTTGAATATTAAAATAATAAAATTCATAAAATTTCATTTAGTAAGCGAATGTTTTTATCAGATTGTGAGAAGCAGAACGACATTTATAAATATCCTCCGACTTAGGAATATCCTTTCGTGTACTGTGTGTTTTCTATTCTCCAAAATCTTTCGGGGACGTTTAGTTCTGAGTCACGTTGCCTCAACCCCCGAACCTCGAAATTTTTCAACCGTCTAACATGATCTATTAAATTTTCCATTAGACAAGAAAGTCGGAATTAGTTCCCTAGCTTGCTGTACACAAACCAACGTTCCAGTTTCATTTATAGCGTTATCCATGTCAGAAACTTTCGTGTGACTCAATGGAAGGAAGCGTACGAGAACAAAAGCCAGTATTATTTAGTCAAACAGAGCAGAAATCTTCCAAATACTTTGATTAGACCCTCGCTTTGTTAATGCACGTTAGAAACCTAGCAAGTGGGAAGGAACGTGTAGGCACTGGGCGTGATTTTCCTCCTGGGTATTATTGACGTAATTGAATGTTTTCACCTATTTAAATAACTCTCGATGCTTTTTAACTTTTACGGAATGTTAGATGAAGCGTATATAATGCCGTAAATAAGTTCCTAACGTTCTAAACTTGTACTATTTCCTATTATAAGCTAAAGTATTATGTTTCCTTTTTTCTCTCTGACTTCCTGTCTTTTCGTTATTCCCCATAGTTACATTCTTAACACTTAGAAAAATAAATAAAGCTCTATATATATACACGTACAATCTTTATATATTTTTCTGGGTATTAAAAATATGACTTATTTCCTCTGGTATTCTCGATATGGATATGATTTAATCCGACACCTGTTAATAGTCTACCTGTTTCTATTGCCGTTTATATATATATATTATCTCTTACTTGTTAGTTATTTATAGAACAGTTCGGTAATTTTCTGATGTAGAAATTAGCCATTACTAATTTTAACCTACTGTAGAGTATAATAAAGGTCATTAATTCTTAAGAAGAATTCTGCGTGGATACGGTTGGTGAGTCGAGTTCCGGTCCCAATAACTCCTAGTTTTTGACACAAAGATGATTCATTTGCGGGAATTTTTGTTGTGTGACGAATTCTTACATTCGTACAGAATGGAAAAAAACTCTTAAAAATTTCGCTCTCGATATATTTTGATAGTTTAATTTAGTCTACCGCATATGAAAGTACTGGTGTTAAGCCAGTGGTTCTCAACCTTTTTTCTGTTTGAGGAACACATTTCAATATTTTAAAATTTGTCGGCGCACTTAAACATTTTAAATAATAATTTAGATTTAACAACGAATTTTTAACAAATTATTGTATTTATTCTTATTTATTAAATTCAGATTACATACATACCCGTAAACGAAATCATTAAATGGCGACCTTTATTAAGTTATAGCGCCACCTGCAGATTTTGTCTTTTTACACCCGTAAACGAAATCATTAAATGGCGATCTTTATTAAGTTATAGCGCCACCTGCAGATTTTGTTTTTTTTACAGAAACTATAATTTTAATTTAATTTTTATTCCTTAATTTTTAAATTATGGATAACAACATAAAAAACTTTTGACAGTCGCAGAAATTCGAGGGTTAGATTTTTCTAACGAACGTCAAAAGTTTGGTGGCACACTAGTGTGCAGCGGCACAGTGATTGAGAACCACTGGGTTAAGCTAATGAATAATTAAAGAATAAATTCGTGGAAACATAAATATCGTCTTTCAGTGTCGTTTCTAACTGAAGTTTACTATCGATTGAACTGTTAAAGGCAAAGTTTGTTCCTGTTTGTTAACGTGCAGTTTGCTGTCGAAAATCAATCGATGGTAGCCACTTCGCTGCATGTTTAAATAAATCGACAATGTCGAGCATAAACAAAAAATGGGACAAAAACGATGGTAATCTAGCATTCCATAAATAAAACTAATTCGAACCGAATACTTTTATAGGTCAGACAACCAGCCTATATACGTCTTTGAGTAGAAACAATATAAAACACGTTTCATTCAGAACTAGTCCACAGTTCGAATAAAGTTCTTTTTTTACTACATGCCAGGATAGTCGAATAAAATCATTTTTTAAGAACATTCTCTGGTTGCATAATACGTTAAATGCGTGTCCATTCTTTGCTACAATTGTTGCACTTTCACAGAGTTCCTGTTATAGCGTGTGCAAACGTACAGATGGAAAACAACGAAGTATTTCCCATGCAAAACAAAAAAAGAAAGAATATCCTATTTAAACAGAGAATCCTTAAGAGAGTTGCAGATGATTAATTAACCGGGTGATGTCTAGTTATTTCATACTCGGCAAGGACGAAACGATTATATAAGTCCCCATAACTTAATTAACTTAAATTCGCGTCAAAATTATTCACTGTTTACCGTTAAAAACATTAAAAATGTTCGAGTTACATCGAATATGCGACCGCCATTGTGACAGATTAAATCTAATTTCCTTTGGCTAGAATATAATGATCCGTAGCAGTCGTGATATTCAATTATCTGGAGTAAGATAGAAGCGAACTTGTAATTCTATTCGCTTGGAGGGATTTTTTATGGATTAATTTACGCGTCCATATCCGTTATTTTTTTTATTTATTGTATATGACAAGGACGCACTGTTGTCATATTCAGAAACAGTATCAACACACCCGTGTCCAAGTGAGATTTTTGTATTATTTTTGAGTCATTGCACCCCGTAAACACACAAAGTAACGTTATCCAGTTTTGATCGTTCAGATGGGAAAAGTGCGTGAAATTCTTAGCAATAAATAAGGAAATATGCTAAATTCGTTCGAGCATTTCAACCCAAAATCTTCGATTTTTCTCCATTTCTAGGATGTTTCGATAAATATAAGTATTTTCTTAATTTCTTCTCGGTGGTTGGCCTAAATAATTAAGAAGGTAAGAATCGAAGCCGTACTGGATGCTTACAGAAAGATGCAGAGGAAGTGGTTTGAAACGAATTAGATGTAATTAATGTGTCCTTTATGCTTGATTACTATATCCTTGAAAAAATACTAGGTGATGCAACTGCTTCTAATTAGTGCATAATAGCTAGACGTGTTTCTTAACGCTTTCTAAGCTAAATTATTTTTACAAAACACAGAAATCTTTGTTCTCAGATGAAATTTTTTCAGGAAATTCGGCAAAAATTTTTCTCTCATTTTAACTTCCTGTCCCAGTTACATTTTCTAGATGTTCGGATTCATCCTCGCGTCACGTTATCCTTTCAATTGATTGCGTGAGTCGCGGCTACAGTCGCAAACCGTATTTAATTTTCCGAACTGGTAGCGCACACGAATAGCAATAATTACTTTCGTATCCCAACGTCAGATTTGATTTTCTTTGCCAGTTTTGAAAAATTTAATAAATGCTTTTAGTATATAGATTCTTTTACAGCGCCAGCAAACTAAAATCGATGAAGTAACGACAATGATTGATCGCTAGCGAGTAATTTTTATTTATTTACTTTTTTTTATTCCATTATCGAATTACATCGACCACAATGATCACACGTAGACCGACTCCATCTGGTTTTAGGAACTTTAATACTTTAAATTATTAAAATATAAACTATAAGTTTACATTTTTAAATACAGGAAACTTTTAATTTTAGTTGCTAGGATGCGGAGTGATCGGATTTATGATGTGGATTCTGGCCACATCACCTACAGTCAAACAGTTTTTTACCGGATCACTGGTTGGTATACATTTTCCACTCTATCAATTATTAAAATCAAATTAACTAAAAATTTTTATAATTTTTTTAGATATTTACCTACATCGTTCTAGGAATTGGAACTCTGCTCTTTATCGGTGGTAATTGTTTAATTTTAAGATATTATCTTTCTCTTTCGCTAAAATTCATTTCATAATTTTCTCTATTGAAGATATCGAATATCTGACTTTATAATTTAATTTATTATACGAATATTTAATAAAGATTTTTTTTATATGTTAATAAATAGGTCTGGTTGGATGGATCGGATCTTATAGGAAAGGAGGATGCCTCTTGAAACTGGTAGAATAAATATTTATTCCACTCTTTTCAGTTGGTAGATTGAATTACTCTTTTTGTCATTAATTATTATATTTTTTCTCTAGTTTTTGCTTCTATCAGTATTAACTATTGCCGGTGAAATTGGCGGAATAATAGCTCTATACATTATGAATGTCAAGGTAAGAAGAGTAT
Organism: Olivierus martensii; assembly: GCA_000484575.1. Taxonomy (NCBI): domain Eukaryota; kingdom Metazoa; phylum Arthropoda; class Arachnida; order Scorpiones; family Buthidae; genus Olivierus; species Olivierus martensii. Next base: position 19,074 of record AYEL01033550.1, read on the forward strand.
CAAATTTACTGATTTTTTTATTCCAATAATCCGTAAGTTAGAACTGATCGCATTGCATTACTTAGCTGGTCAAAGTGCTAGAAATTGCATGGATGGAAGTTAACCAGAACGCAAGAAACGTCATCCAGAGAGAAGTAAATTTAATTTAAAGGAATAAATGCTAAATATATAAAAATTATGGCATCAATCATTCTTTTTTTTTTCCTCATTGCAGTTCGAATGCTGCGGATTTTTAGGTCCTGAAGAATTTCCTCCAGATTCAGATCCTATTGATGCAAGTTGCTATCGAAGCAACGTAGAAGACGGACTTCACAAAGTATGTTTACACATATTTAATTCCTATTAAACATATTTTCTACCAATAAAAGCAAATAATTATCTGCTTTATAGGTCGGATGTAGAGATAAACTCATGGATTGGATGTCTATGAATAAAACAATTTGGGTAGCTTGTTTAGGATCAATTTTGGCAATTCAGGTATGAGAATTTTATAAAATAATAAAATATCGTTAATTTTTTAACTAAAAAAATAATATTTTTCAACTCAAATTTAGGTAGTTTGCGTGCTCTTAACTGTATACGTTGTCAGTTACAGCAAGAGAGAGCGCAGAAGTTCCATTAATTCTCTGGATACCAGTCATTCCCATACATATCTTTAAGATGTAAATAAATAAATAAAAAGAAAATTCCATTTTCGATTGAAATTAAATTTCAGAATAATTTATATATATATATATGTTGATTTTAAACAAGCATTTTATATAACGGGTTCAGTGCTGAAGTATTGTTTAGCTAAAGAGCATGATGAAGAGCCTAAAGGAATGTTTGTATATGGAAAGTTATATGTATCCAGCTATGTATATATATATATTATATGATTGGTATGGTTATTCAATTTTCATTTAACGAAAGGAATGTTTAATTTATCAGCATGCCGGCTTGAGTGTCGTAACATCTCTGCAATTTTCTTGTCTGTGCCTTTTTTTTGTGTGGTACAAAAAACAACAAAAGCTATTTTATTTTTGATTGCTGTCCAACTTTAACTATCTATCGATCTGTAGTAAAAAAACAAAATCTATTTTTGGATCGTGTTTAATATTTTTTTAATCTTCGATATGAGACTGTAATGAAAATATATATATATATTGATACACCTTTTATTTCAGACTTGTATATAACACTGAAGAGACAAATATATATATATATATATATATTTGTCTCTTCAGTGTTATATACAAGTCTGAAATAAAAGGTGTATCATTATATATATTATTTGTATATGATTATTAGTTCAATAAGCAGATGATGGCTTGATTCTTTCAGCAATTTTTCGCAGGATCATTTCTTTTAATTGATTAATAGCCGTGGTTGGAGAGGTCGTGTGACCAACTGCTGAACGTCCTTCTCTCTCGAATATGTTCCATTGATGTTAACAAAACCCATCCCACGATTATTTGTAACGAATTCTGAGAATAATCATTCAAAAACATAAAAAATGGAGACTGCTTATCAGCTTTTTACTAGCATTAACACATAAGAAAAAATTAATTTTTAATAGAATAATAAATAGACACACAACACACACTTTAAGTACCTTTTCATGTTTATTGCTGGATTTATGAACAACAGATATCTGCTAACACCAGCCAACAACATCTAGAATAAGGCGATTCTCCTTACTTGCTCATGATTTACTGGACATGAAAAAACTTTTTGTTTTTTATTTTTTACATATTCTGCCGACAACAAACATGCCGTTTTTGGAAGACTTAAATTTCACATATAATACTGCTTATTTTAACTACAAACATACACGAAAAACATCATTAAACATCGATTGCTTTAGCGTGCATTGATCAGATCAATAACCATTTCTGAAACTTTCATCGATATTACACATTATGTACATAGTACCTTTACGAAAGACACTGTTTTTCATTTGAAGTTACAAAGCTATACACATATATGGAAGACTTCTTAAAATGCTAATTATCTAACTAGTCATTTACATCTATTGCAAAATTCAAAATTATCCCGAAGAAAACATAATTATATATATATATTCATTAACCAGTTCAATGGACCGAAAATAAATAAATTTATTTATTTTTTTGACAGATTGCATTTATTTTAAAGTGCTAATTAAAACGTGGTAACGTGACAAACAGTACAACAAATGTTTGGTGGTGATGGCTTAAATTGTTTGAAGTCTTTTAAAACGAATTTCTTGCAAATTTTTGGACTAAATATTGAAAGTTTTGCTATAAATAAACTATAATAAATCCAACTTATGCCAATTGTTTTTGATCTTTTTTTTTTTAATTAATTTTTTCTCTTCGATAATCTTTTTAAAGGTTTTTGCCTATTAAATTTTCTAAATACTGTTCATTTGTTTTTTTCAAAAATATTTTTAACAATACGATAATATTTTATATCACTTTTTTTTTTTAAATTACATAAAATATATAATATACTGCTAATATTTTCCATGATTTTAAAGCAAAACCATAAGCGAAAACTTATTTATTGAAAGAAAATTGTTAAAAGAATTAATTCATGTGTCGAACATTATTATTTATTCTCACATAATTAATTAAAGATAATTTTAAATTATATCAAATGACATCAACTGTTAAAATTAATATTTTATTGTGCAATTCTCGCGTCAAAGTATTTTGACGTTTTAATTATTGCCATATTGCTAATGAATTTTTTTTTTTCTTTAAATTTTAAAATTCGCATCTCAAGAATTAATAAATACAATAATTAAAAAAAAAATCTTAAAATTAATATATAAATTTACGTTTTTTCCCTTTTATTTATTGATTTCTTTCACTATAACATTATAAAAATAATAATAATTTTATTATTATAATTTTTAATAAATA
>AYEL01033552.1:0-23772 GCA_000484575.1 Olivierus martensii
AATTTCTTTTTTTACAACATCGAAACTAACCAGGTGGCATTCATAATTACAGTATACATTTTTAATTTTCTTATTTTAATGGATGATGAAATTTTAAATACGATTGTCGTTCCCTCGTTCCTACTTTATTTAGGCTATCTCCGAAATTACAAGTTAAGTTTTCTCATATTGCTGTCAAAAGTAAATTTACAGTTCTATTTCGAATACTGTTTATAAATAATTAATTTTTAACTACAAAACAAAAGTGAAAAACCAAAAATGGAATGACATTTCCGTAAAATTTTTGGATGTAGGAAGCGGGAAAAGTTATATAATTAAAACGTAGGAAGAGGGAAAGTTTTACATTGCAAGTATAGGAAAATGTTCGGACTTCCGAAAATAGACGTTTAAAGCGGGAAAGTCGTACGATACGGGAACGCACGAGCGGGGTTTCACTGTATATTGAAATAAATAGATAATTTTTTTTTATGATCTATAAAGTTTTTCAAATCAGTTCTCTATTAGATTAAATCAACAACGTAACTGTTCAATGCTCTAAGGAGCATTGAAAAGTACAGACTTAATATGTAGAGAGTTAAATAAAGAGCTAGATAAATCAAGTTGTGTTGTGTTCAGTAGTGTTTCTCTATAATTCAATTTTATTGAAGTGTTTGTTCAGCAAAAAATATCAAAGAAATATTACTTTCCATTGTTTCTGAATCTCAACAAAAATATTTAACAAAATTGTTTAAAATATCAGAATGTGCAACAAAAATTTTGTTGCAACTGATATAAGTAGATAACTGATCAGCACATGCAAATTGTTAGGAGCATAAATCTGAGGCCTAAAATCAGCTGTAAAATAATCATCCTGTATTTTCTAAATGATCAGAACTATCAGAAAATGCAAAATTGTTTATCAGAAATATTAATACCACACTTCCATTTAGTATTTTCACTGATATATACAGTAGTGGCCACCAAATATAATCCCTAAATAATATTGGTCTACACATATTTGCCCAATAAATTAATATTTTTGAATGTATTTAAATATGCATATTTGCCCATATCTTCATAATTTTAATAATAGAACTGAGAAGAGAGAGATATTTTTTAGAAATAAATATGGCAGATCCTGCCACTACCATAAGAACATGTTAATAGTGCAAAGAAAATGCACATGACCAATTTATGTAGTTTCAGTCAAATTTGTGCAGTATCTGATATTTCAATACCTAAAGCAGCAGTCTCAAATTTTTTTTTCCCGGGCCACATATATTTGTTTGCTACATTAAGCGGGCTGTAACACGCTATATCAGCAGTTGGCAACTGGTTGGTGTCACCTGAAAAAAAAGTCTGACTTCTGATAAATCACCTACAAAAAACTCTTGACTTCTCAATTTGTGAATGCCATAGGTCAGTGTTTCCAAACTGTGAGGGCACTAGTCTATTGCAAAGGGACTTGCAAGAATTAACAAAAACATCCGTTTTGAGACAAACAAACAAAAAAAAAAAAAATTCAAATTGGTATCGGAAAAAATATCTTTTTTTTAACATATACCTATAAAATAATTTCGAGTGAAGAATTTGTATTTTAAAATAAAATTTAACGGTAAAAATATTTTTTTAAATTCGATTTTAGTGTTTTTTTTCCTTTGTTTTCGTAAATAAATTATCGAATTACAGTCATATTTCGACTTACGTCGTTTTCCACTTTAAATCGGGGTTTTTTTTTTTTGTTAATAGGAAAAAATAAAAGTTTACTGAGTCTCACAGGCGTAAAACGCAATGTAAATACGTCGGCATATTGATGCTGACGTAACTTTCGCTATTTTTAACGCTGCGTCTTTACGCCGAAGTTCACTCTTGTTCAACTTTCTACGCTGCGTACAAGATATGAGCCGCGACCATTCGTCCAATCGAGGTTATTGAAACTTATAGAATTATTTAGAAGCTTAAAAATGTTATTAGCGACGTTACGAAGTTATTGATAGGGAGTCTAGGCCGTTTTTTTAAAGATCATATTCGATTTAAGTCGTGAGTCTTGTAACGAATTAAAGACGTAAGGCGAGGTATGACTATAACGCTATTCACATAAAAAAGATTATTTTTAAAATATACATCTCGTTCGTATTAAATAAATTTAGCTTAAAAATAATGAAAAATATTAGAACTAACAAGTAAGTATAGAAACCAACTACTATTGAAACATTTTTCAAAAGTTTCTTGGAAGACCATGAACTTTGAAATTTCGAGCTATTTCGATTGATATTTGTGCAGCGAACTTCAAAATATTTTATTCCTATCTCTTCAGAATTATATTATTTATGTGCAATATTGCAATTCTTTAAATGATTTTTATTATTGCAACAGTGCGATATCTCGATAAGCAGCTTGAGTATATTGGAAGACGTACGATAATGACTAAGATATATAAAACTGGAATATATATATATTTATATATATGCAATTATATATATATATTTTATTTTTTTGTTCTTAACACTCGTTTAATCATTTTAATAACGAACAGGGTGTAAATATATCACTTTTAAGAGCGCATATCGATAAAATAACGCGAATACTGGACCTATATCAGATAAATAATACACTGTATGCCTTATTTCTTTTGGCACTGTACTGGAAGACATTTTGTATTTTTAAAACTTTTAACAACGCTGCTGAATCTGATTGTTGGATTTATCACAGAATAAATATATTTTGAATATATATATATATATTTACTATTCTGTTATATTTAATGGAAGACTTTTTATGTTAGCTTAAAATCGAATAATTAACGAAAATAAATTATATATTGAGGTATTTGGATGCGAACAACTTAATCGATAATCCATAATAAAGCTAATATAGCTTAAAATATTTTATGTTATATATAAATCATTGCTTAAAAAGCTATGGAGATCTATTTTCAAACAAGTTTCTCGAAAATACCCGTTACTATATATACTGTTAAGTGCACTCGAACGTTTTAAGTGACGTTTGCTCCAGATATCAAATTCAGCAACTTTGGGTATTTCTAAGGAAGACGTAGATATAGGCACCAGGCAGATACCTTTGATATGATTAAGAAAACGACTGAAGATCTTGGAAGACATACTTGGCATTGGGAAAAAATTGATTGAAACATTTTTGTTAGGAGATTTTTCTATATAATCCTCGATTTTTTTTCGTTCTGGCTATGTTTTTTTTAACCGATTCATTATAAAACGAATCTCGTTTCACCAACTACACACTACCACAGGTAAACGACAATTTTTGAGGATACTACGTCACACACGCACTCGGATTCAGACTGGTCGATGAGGTACGTAAGGATGGGGTATCGGAATATGATATGCATCTACCAGAGCTGAAGCCGAATAATAAAGACCAATCACACCACAGAAACAACCGATAAAAATTATAAAAATTTCCCAACTGATGTTATACCAATTCATTGTATCCCATTTTAATTTCATGTGGAAATAACATGGCCAGACGAATGATAACATGGTACCAGTGCAACTGCCGATTAGACCCATCAATAAAGCGAAATGGGGGATGCTTATAGCCATTAACATTGTCGCAATAACAAGTAAAAGTCTTAACGTCACTGCCCATATCCGTAATTCGCCATCTTTTGCGATACACACTGGGAATTTAGTGAGTGGAGGACCTTTAAAGAAGGCCGACTCTAATAATCCGACGGCTGCATAATAGGGTAATGGATAAGAGAACAATGCCTTAATGACAAGGGTAAGATTGACAATTAACTTGAAGCCTTTAGTAGGTAGGTTGTTAGTGATGACTTCTTGTGTCTGATCTCCCCAAGTGAGAAAGGCTACCCAAGCAAATCCGGCTTTAAATATGGCGGCAGCTATATGACTCCAGTTCAACATGCAATGGAATTTAGAACGATCTTTCAAATTTCCTTCCAGTGTAGGTAAAAATATTTGAGAAGTGTAACTGAATACGACAATTCCCAAAGTTACTGGAAACATGCGGATGTTAATACGAAACTGCACTTTGCTCCACACCCATTCTGGTGCCTTATAAAAACAGTAACCGAGGACGGCCACATTTATCAGAAGATGAGCCATAGTGCACCAGAAACTCAGCCATGAAACCGCCGTTAAATTGCGGAGAAAAGCGCATGGCAGTAAAAACATGGTAGAGATCATCATCCACGATCGTTGATCTATTGGACCTTCTGGAAAGCTGCCGATCATCAGATCACCACAAAGCACGACATACAATATACACGTCATAAGCAGCTCTATGATCTGGGCACAATTAACCATTTTTCCGCCCCATTTTTCACCTAGACAAGTCCGTGCGATGCTGACATAGCTGTCTCGAACACGAACCAGTTCTCCTTTCTCGTTTGGCTCGTAGAGGCAGGCCACGAGGATTTTTCCTGTGTGACAACAGATATAGGCAACAAATAGGAGAGAGAAGATTCCCCAATAACCTCCATGGAGTACTCCGTACGGTAGGCTGACGATAAACATTCCCTGAAATCAAAACAAATATCTATTTAGCGAACTGTTCACTATTACTAATAATCATCAATTTTTAATTAAATTTTCATACATTAATATATAAAATGACAATATAATATTTATGTAGATGGTTTGCGATATTAGGATTCATTCAAAATTATGTACAGTACCGTATAAGTCTATCGATATGCGTTAAGAAAATTTATAAATAGAAAGCAAACTTGAATTAATATTGAAATTTAATCGATCTCTTCTTACTAGATAATAATTAAATCTACAGTATATTATTCAGCATAATAATAATAATAATATTTTCATAGAATTATGAAAAAATGTATATAAAAATGATTACATATAAAAGTTCCTTTAATGTATTGATATTTTAATACTGTATAATAAATTTAAAAACAATAAATTACAGTATTATATACTGTAATTTGTTTATCTCGTAAATTTTAATAAAAAAAAAAAAACAGAAACATGTGATTATACAGTATACAGTACATATACAGTTTTACATATACTGTATATGTAAAATCATATGATTTTATGTTTTATGATTTATTTTTTATATCAAAACTGCTAAATAAATAGATTGAAACATCCGCTATTATATAAATTTAATAAATTTACTAGATTTCACAACCTGAAATATGAAAAAAATTTGTATTAATTTTAATAAAATTAGAAAATACATGCTTATTTATAATTTTTCTTCTAAATAGAGAGAGTGATGTCGATTGAATGTTTCAAGTTTTCGGCATCGTTTCATTTTGATATAGAATAAATAAAACACTAACGAAGAGTCCAATGACACATTGTTTTTCATTGAAAATTTTGTCACAAACGTGCCAACACAAAATTCGCAAAACTCTTTGTGAAAATTAAAATTATTTTCTAAATAAATTTTTTTCCTCTCGGCTACAGGTAAGTCTTTCTCGAATATATACATTAAAATCCAGAAGATTAATAATTTGCATATTTATACGAGAGTTGTAAAAATAGTAGTCGCAATATTGCAGCCGATACTTTTTTACAATATACTAAGGCACAGAATAATTTAATTGTAACTGTTCACATGTAGATTCACTAATAATCGATGCCTTTTATATATGCCAGTTTTGTTGAATCAGTGTGACTAATATACATGTGTAGATAAGTTCGATAAATTATTATCTCCTTATGCAGTTGCTCCAAAATATGGTTACAAAATTAGAGCAATATTGCTGGATCAGGAGAGAAGTTGCATGAGGTTTCCATGTAAAGGAATGTTGGCGTGATCTTCGGGAAACATGTGGCAACAATATATTGCCAGGAACTCGATAAACCAAAGTGATTCTGATTGCACCAAAGCATGATGAATAATGTTTTGGTGCAATCAGAAGCCAAAATCAGTATCACTTTGACTTTGCTATATTCCTAGAATATTGTTACCAATGCTACCCAAAGACCACACCAGCAATTCTTTGCATTACAGTCAAATACAATCTTTGTCTTGATCCAAGAACGTTATTTTGATTTTTGAAAGCATACTTTAGAGTGGTGGTCTTCAAATATAGTTCTCTAGGTAAGAAATTTTCAAAAATGTGCAGTTTTTGTTGACCATAACACATTTCTGTTATATGAGAATTGGTATTTTTATTTTTTATTAAAAGGTATCATGCTCTTTTCCTTTATTGATAAAGAAGTACACAATTAAAAGAGTTTGGGAACCTCTACCTTAGAGCATTGCATAAGAAAGTTATTAACTTTGCAAATTTGTCCAAATATAGATTAGTTCAACACAACTGACATACATAAAGAACATCATTTGTTGGCAAATCTAAGTGCAAACAGTCACAAGACATTCTGCTCACTCGCTTATTATATTGCCACTATTTATTTTATATCTCCTAGAAATAATAGCGAAGTCTCTAATGATGTCGTGAGAACAATTGTAACGTGACCTCCAGACAGTGATGTAATATTTTATGATTGATCATTATATAAAATGCAAATTAAAATTTTTTGTTATATTGTCTTATTATAAACAATATATAAAACAATAAGGAGCACTTGTTAACAAGAAAAACAAGCTTATAGAAATGAAAACAGAAAAGTGCATAGTGATACTAAAAAAATTTTGCATAAAAATATTTTTATTGTGTAGCCAGTCTTTGTTGGCAAAGACAGTCAACAAAGACTGGAGTTATATCATAAGGAATGAGCGAATAGGTTCATGTTCGTCTTACAATGAACACGAATTCATTTCTACACATAATCAATAAAGAGAAAATTTTATAATGGTTCTGAAAACTATTTCTCAAACTAATTGAAAGGTCTTGGCAGCGCCGGATCTAGGGTGAGGAAAGCGAGGCAGTTGCCTAGAGGGAAAATCAAGAGAGGGCAAGAAAATGCAGTTGCAATTTCACACACAAGTTTAATTATATTTATCTTGACAAAACTTCGTGCTGTAGAGTTGGTCTACAAAGACTAATGGCGTATTTTTCTAACGGATAATACTTATCAAGGGAGAGAGAAACCAGTGCGAATTAAATTGTTATTATTTACATGATTGAATGACAGTCTGTCTAAACAAAATATTTATTTCTCTCACGTTTTCCCGCATTGTCATATCGCAATCAGGATTTCATAATCGCAAATATGCTTTATTTATTATTATTGTTTTTAACATAAATACCATTTTATTTTCGTTAAAAACTGTATATAATCCTATTCTAAGTTTACCGTCTCTCAACCCAACCCAACTCTTTTGTATGTTTCTCAGTGACTATGTATTTGATGTTATTACATTCCCGGTTTCAAAGTATTAGATATCATCATATATATTAATAGTAAAGTATGGTATCGTTAGAAAGGTCTAATTTTCGGATGTCTGCGACAGCCAAAATTATTTGTTGTTATTAATAATTTACAAATTAAAGAATAAAAATTAAATTGAAATTATAGTTCCTCTAAAAAGACAAACTCCTCAGATGGCGCTGTAACGTAATAATGGATGCCATTTTACGATTCCCTCAATGATGTTTGGATTCCCAATACGAGTTCGGAGGTGTATTCCGTCTTATATACAGTATTATTAAATTAAATCAGAAGATTATATTTCCGCTCATTTATATGAGCAGGTAATTTCTAGTGTTTATATATTAATATGCATAAGTGAAGAGAGGGGCGCCATTTTGTAATGTTGCATCGGGTGACAAATATCTAGATCCGGCACCGGGTCTTGTATGCTTTATATGAATACTTATTTAATTGCATTATATTTCTTACATAAGGTGGAGTGGGGTATGTGCCAAGCTGGAGTAAGTGCATTAACGGGCTTTTTTATTCTGGAATCTCATCAGTCATGTGGATATCTATGTCGATAGGCTGATATTAAGTTTTAGTATCAACTAGCAAAATTTCGCTTATCTTATGATAAAAAAAAGCCCGTTAATGCATTTGCCCCAGCTCCGCACTTATCCCACTCCACCTTATTTGTATTTATACATTATTACAATTTATTAAGGATCTTTTAAATATTACGCAGTCACTAAATTTCAGTTAAAAGTGGTTTAATATAAGCAAAATTCATAAACCTTTAGATTAGGTTAGTTAAATTAAGCCGACATATCCTCATGGGATATTCTGTATCTGGCGGCGGCCACTTATAGAACCCATCACAGACTGGCCAATACCCATGATGGGGTCAACCGGATGGGGTTCAACGAGCTGGGCCCGGACCCCTCCTGAAAAACTGGAGGGTGGGGCACCCGGATTCGAACCCGGATCCTAGAAAATGGTAAGCCAAAACTTTTCCACGCGATCATCCGGCCAACCATAAACCTTTAAAAAATTCTTGAATAAATATTACAAATAAAAAAAAAGAAAAAAGATTCAACATCAGCGAAGAATTCTTGCATAAGAATCAACTACAGACTAGCATTCAAAATTATGGAAAATAAAATCACGAAATTTAATTTTTCTAAAACAATTTTCACTCTATACATAAGATATTTCTATCAATTTTTTTTATTCAAAAATCTGATACAGTACTATATTTGATTACACGTTTATATCTTAGCACCTTGTCAGTTCAAACAATATTAATAATATTAAATCATCGTCTTTATACAAAGATTTCCATAATCAAATATAATAAATCATACAGTGATGCCAAATATTGCTACCATATTATGTATGTATTATATGAGAATTTTCAATTCAATACTGATTTTGTGATTTCAACTGATTTATGCAATGTTTCGTTAACGGATTCAGAGTAAATAGTAATTAGAATAATGGAGATAGGCTGAAATTCTGGTTAAGATGTCAAGAAAAGGAATTTATGTTTTGAAGCCAATTCCAGGGAGTAAGAATTTTATTGAAACTAAAAATTTGCAATTCTATAATAATGCTAATTATATGACTGAATATAATCATTAGATATAACCGATCATGTGAAGTTAACATGGAATTCAATACATTCAATGGGGGGAAATATATAGTTAATGTATACACATATAATTGTTGAAAACTTTTATGAATAAAGCCTTATACTGAAGACTCTAAACTGTTTATTTTCTCATTGTAAAGTCATATTCCAAAAAGAATTCAGAAATTTGCCTTCAATATGATACCGAATGTCAAATTTGAAGCTTCAACTCCAGTTAATAAAAATAGCTACTATACAGCAGTTTGAAAATAGCAAAACAGGACCAAAAAAGCAATGTTTCTTGTCCTTTTCAGACACTTATACAGGAGACATTATTCAACCGATTTCGTTGAAATTTGGGATATAATTTTTTATATTATAAAAAAAAAAGATTTTAGACTACTATTGTTTAAATTATGGCCATATTTATTCGGTTTGCTAGAACAGAAGGACTGATAATTTATTGTGATGTCAGTCCGTATGCAATCTATATAATAGAGCACAAACCATTACACTCGCCTATATAAAATACACACATGCACCTTTAAATCGACAATTCCAGGAATGCCATTTCCTGCAACATCAAATTAGCCGTGGCAGGTTAAAAACGGGCAAGGAACTTCGATCGATTATTGTTAACAATACAAATATCTCCGTTAGTTTCAGCGAACTAACCTATTAACTTCGTACATTAAAATGTTCCAGCTCGTAAATCCGAACATTGCATGAGATCCGCATATAAGGTTTGAAAGACGATGCAAATTTTAGTCTATAGTCATCTTGATTGATTTTGTGATCGTATTACTCCTGGAAATTAATAACTGTTTCCTTCCTATACAAATAATTATGTACCATTAGACATAATTACGCTAATCTAAATATGTGCCATCTTAAATTTCCTTTTTCAGTTTATAGTTATTGGTTCCTGGTTAATGTATGTTGCATAACTAGTTCAAAAGCACAAATAATAAGTTTTCTTTTTAAAATTCTGTACATTATATTTTATTATTTTTTTTTATCTTTAAGTAATTTTAAAAGTTATTTATGATTTAAAAATTATTGTGAGCACAATAATAATTTAAGAATGGTAACATTGTTATCAGTTGACATATTTACATTCCTTTGTACTTGTATGTGCAGTACGCTGGTATTTCATCGACTTTAAGACGCATATTTTTCGTTTTTTTTATGTTTCTGAAATAAAACTATAGTATATGTAGATGAATAATGGTTAAAAGTTTGAATTTGTGGTATTGTCGATTAATAAAAATAATATTCTATTTAAACATAGATATTTACTGATGTATCAAGATGCAGTCACTGATTATTTCTTCCAGGAATCAATTAGGAACTCGATGTAACTTTTGCCATAAGTCAAATATTAATCTGACATTTACATTTGAGAAAAGTATTCAATATGACATCGAATGTCAAATTTGAAACTTCAAATCCAGTTACTAAATATAACTACGGTACAGCAGTTTGAAAATATCAAAAATGGATTTAAAAAAAAAAAAAAGCGATGTTTTTCTTCTACAAGACACGTCGTTTGGCCGATTTCAATAAAGTTTAGGATAAAATTGTCTTTTAGATTATCTGAAATTCCCTGAAAATTTCGGTACAATTGCATAAAAATAAGGGGTATGGAGTCTTCTTCATTGATAGCAATATTCAACCGCTTTTGATCAATTTTAAAATATTGATTTATCTTAACTCTTTTAAAAAATTTGGTCCAGTCAGACTAAAATGATGAAGGCAATGATTCTCTTCTCTGCAATATCTCTATAGATCACATCGTTCAAATGGTTTCGATTAAATCTGGAATGTAGATATTTCAGTATGTTACTTAATGTTCCCTAAATATTTCGATTCGATCAAATTAAAAATAAAAGAGCGTATTTAATAATGTGTTGGTAATATTATCTCTAGAACAACTTTCTTAGAGAAACAGTTTTCATCTAAAAAATAATGTTATCCAATCAAAAATATCTAACGTGTAAAAAATAAGCCAAGTACAATATTAAGAAATTACCTGTTAAATATCATTACAATGCTTAAGATTAATAACTTAATCCTACCAAATTTTAATGTTTATTTAATGATAACATTTTTATAATTTTATTTAGCATTATTTTTCTATTCGTTTTTTGTTTTACTAAGAAAATTTCCTTTATTTTTAAGGAGTTCAAATCCTTTGAAACCTCCCTGTCTATGCACTATACAATAGTATATTAGCATATTATATAATATATACTGTATACATATAGGAAGTATAAGCCATATTTTACGTATTTAAGAAGCATTTTTACCCAAAAATACAGCTAAAAAATCATCCTGCATCCAATAGACAAAACTGAGATATAGGCCTACTGTAAGTTAATTAATTCCATTGAATAATGCCGAAACCAATTTTATTTGTTACAGTAATATGTGGAGTTAATCAGCGAACATATTTCAGAGACTTATATTCAGTTCCACATTTATTTAAAAATAGAAAAAAAAAATTAACATAAGTTTTTCATCCTCCATCTGTCTCCAAAAGGGAGATAGACGGAGGATGATATAAATGAAATCACATCAGTGAATAGTAAAATTCCAATTTTTGTAAAATCATTATAGAAGTCTCTGAATAATTTATTCAGGGATTTATATAAATATCTATAAAAAATTATCTGTCTAAATTTGAAATTTCGTCCTTTTAATGAAATTTGGTCACAAATTTAAAAATATATATATATATAGGTTGTATATCAAATTTCAATATGGCAGCTGTCCTATATGTTCATATGAATATACTGGATACTGACACTACTTAAAAATAGACTCAATAATCTGTATTGCAAATTATTAAATTATTCATCTGGTTTAAGATTATCCGTACACTAATGTTAACATGAACAGAGCTCAGCATTTCATGAAAACTGCTATCGTTTATAACGAACAAAATCAAACATGAAAAATTACTTATACTTCTTATCTACATAAATTTCGTATACAGTAGTTAAAATTCGATACATAGCATTCAAAAATGGGAGAAAAAGATGAGATGAAAATATAGTCCTTTAATATTATTGATCTATTTATAGTAATCCTTTTATTTTTTAAAAAATTTTAGTTAAATTTGCATTATTTTTATTTTAAAATTTTCGCATATTTATGTCTACTTTTATGGGATTATCGAATTAAACATTCTATGTTATTTAGCTATGATAACTGATGTTTAAAATAAGCTTATCGCGAGATTTTTTTTAACTCTCAGGAGGGTATTTAAATTATAATCAGTTAAAGTATATAAAGATAATGCTAAAGATATGCGAATGAGCTGTATCAAGCCCAATTGATGCTCCACTTGATAACTATCGTTTAATACGATATTTTAATTGGAACATTATGCAACAATGACGAACTTTTTACACGATAATAATAATAATAAATTTAATATAAAATTCGGTATCATAGATTGGCTTATATCATTAAATTTAAATTTTTGTTAATAAAAAAAATCATTTAATAAATATTTTTTTATAATTTTAAAACAGATGCATATACTCAAAGGGATGTTTAAAGTAAGATTACAATAATTTAACTTAATGATATAAAGTTACCATATCATTAAATGGACTAATAATCATAAACAGAATGGGTTTAAGAATACTTAAAAAAACAAATTTTAAATAATTATTTTAAGCGACGAAGATGATAGATTTTTAAAACGAAAAAAAAACTAATAAATGACTTCTTATTTCATTATTTTTAAGACAGAATTTAATTACAAAAATAAAAATCAAATTATCATAAATTTAAAGATAATATCAGCAATGCAGTTGGCACTGTGAGATGGTATTGTAGAGAGAAAATGTATTGATGTAGAATGGGTCACTAATATAAAAAATTTTTTTGTTTTTCTTGTTGTCTGTCGAAAATCATTTAAAATAGACTATGTATAGCTAATATATCACCTGAAAGGGGGGAGAGACAATAAAATAAAGGAATATATACGGTGTTAATTTAAAGTAGAATAAATTTGCAAATACGCGTTAAAGTTTAGATATTAAGTTAACTTTATCCCGGAAGTATGCAGGCATCGTTCATTACGGATAAAATATGATTTTTAAGTTCGAATGAATGGCATATAAATGCATTAATCATCATCATATATAATAATAGTCAAACGTGGCTGGCTGACTGGATGTACCTTTTTCAGTCGAATCACTGTACCGATTTCTAAGTATGGTATCGTTAGAAAGGTCTAATTTTTGGATGTCTGCGACAGCCAAAATTATTTGTATTAATAATTTAAAAATTAAAGAATAGAAATAACATCGAAATTGTAGTTCTTCAAAAAAGATAGAATTCTCAGTGAAACTGTAATTCTTCTAAAAAGACAATGTCTTCAGATGGCGCTGTAACGTAATAATGGATGCCATTTTATGAGTCCCTCAATGATGTTGAGATTCCCTATACGAGTTCGGCGGTGTATTTCGTCGTTATATACAGTATTATTAAATTAAATCACAAGATTATATTTCCACTCAACTAAAAAGACAATATCTTCAGATGGCGCTGTAACGTAATAATGGATGCCATTTTATGATTCCATCAATGATGTTGGGATTCCCTATACGAGTTCGGCATTGTATTTCGTCGTTATATACAGTATTATTAAATTAAATCACAAGATTATATTTCCACTCATTTATTTATGAGCGGGTAATTTCTAGTATCTACTGTATAACAGTTTTGTGGAAGTATCATTGTTATTTTTAGAATTATATTCGGATGAAGCCATATATCTTAAAAATCGGATTAAACAATTAAAAAAAAAACAAATATATATATCCTGAAAAAGATTATAAATATCGATTATATTCGATTAGATTAATCGATCTTTCATTAAAAAAAATCAAATAACATATCGATTTTACAGATAATTAAATTTGATTATTTATATCCGGGAGGACTAATCTATAATTTGATTTACCTCGTGTAAATCAACAAACCTGATTTAAATTAAAAAAAAAAGTAATTGAAAAAAAAGAGATCGCACGCTAATTTATTTATTTGTCGTACATTAAAAAAAAATTAAGAATTAGAATATAACATATCGGATATGCAAATCATATAAAGAATATAAAATAAACATGAAAAGAGAAGATCATGTTTAGTTCGAATTTCTGAACTGAAGTAATCTTGTTATATATATTGAAAATTATATAGGGTGGGCCAAGATAAACCGAACCCGACATAGGAGAAGACATTCGTTGTAGCAACACGCAATAATAATCTTTGCAAGAGTTAAAACCTGCAGATCATGCTAGACGTGTACAGATGTGAATAGGATTCTGTCTGTGATCTACTTGTATAAAAATATAAAATAAAATAGCATTGCAGTTCATATATTCATTACTTGGTTGGGTTCGGTTTATCTTGGCCCACCTGTATCACACGGAATTTAATATGGATATGAATAAAGTAATTGGGAGAAGACTTAACTGAATACTCTACTTTTTTTTAAATTATATCGATGTGATGATAAGAAGAGTAGAATAGGCAATATAAACTAATTTATATTATATCTCAACTGATAATCCTACACCGAAATTATTATTTAAAAACTTATAATTTAATAATTTATAATCTTCATTGTTGAACTGAATATAGATCTATCTATATCTATTAAGAAAATAATTGATTAGTTATGTAGACTTATACTAAATCCAAAATGGAGTTAAAATATGTATAGAACTACATAGTGTTTTACTCTGAATACATAAAAAAATGTCTCAGTTATCAATATTCCCTAAAAGATGAGAAGAAACATTCAAGTATATACAGTCAATTCTCGTTATTCGCGGATTCCTTATTCGCATATTCGACTATTCGCGAAAATTTATTTATAACAAGAAAATCGTTATTCGCGGATTCCCGCTGAGCGGCGAAAATATTGTTACCAATGTATACCCATTCACTTTCTCTCTGGAGAGAGAGAGAAAGACAGAGAAAGGAAGTTGTTTGTTATCAAATGTAGTCTCTGAATCGGTTTGCCAGAAAATTTCTCATAACCTATCCTTGCTCTGTCCACAGACCGCAGGTAGGCCAAAAGCCTGTTCATAATGTCCTCAGGTTTAATAGAAGAATGTGATACTATGCTTGAATACAGCCTCAAATTTAGGCGGCTAACTTCTTGCGCATTTGCTCCTTACGCCGA
Source organism: Olivierus martensii (assembly GCA_000484575.1). Taxonomy (NCBI): domain Eukaryota; kingdom Metazoa; phylum Arthropoda; class Arachnida; order Scorpiones; family Buthidae; genus Olivierus; species Olivierus martensii. The sequence continues at coordinate 15,113 of AYEL01033552.1, forward strand.
AATTTTAGAAGTTCTGAGGCGAAAAGCGAGGCAGACAAAGCTGACGCAGTTCAGAAAGACAATATGTCAACTGTCACATCAAACATCTTGTAATATCAAAAAACTATCAATCTTTAAAAATAAGATTTTATTTACTACATTGTAATGTTTTAAAAAATTAAATAAAGATTACTGTAATTATAATACTGTATATATAGTCTGTAACACTACATATACTGTAATTATTTATAAGTAATGTAATACAAATTAAATAAGGTGCCTGTAAACACCAAAACACACATAAACCAAGTATGAAAATGTTGGAAAGAAGAGTTCACAGGAACCTAACTCTATATTTCCCATAGGCACAATGGTTCACTGAAGAAAGGTTTTCAGGAACCTAACTCTATATTTCCCATAGGCACAATGGTTCAGTATTTATAGAATTCAGTAGTCGCAAAGAATTTATGGAACGTAACTACCGCGAATAGCGAGAACCAACTGTATATGATTAAACTGTCACGAATAGCGAGAATCGACTGTACAGTATATGAAAAATTTGATTGTGTGTTCACTGTTATTTTATCGTTCCTTGCTTTGTTTATGATCTAATAAATGCGCAATGTTGTTACCGTATATTACTTTGCACACTAGCTACATAAGGATGTGTGATGTGTGTAGCATCAGATAGTTTCTTATCCCGACCTACATTTTTTTTTCTTCCATTTTCTTATAGTCGTATTCATATAATTTTAACACCGTGCTGAAATTTAATCACATAAAACAGATAGCAACGAATGCAATCTTTTTACAGTTTATCTCAAAAACAAAAGAAAAATAGAATTTTTTCGAGTGTAACATCTTTCCTTTAGTTATTAGTTATAAACTAAACAGACCACTTATATCTTTTAGCATCATAATATATGAAAATTAAGAAATTTTCTTATTCTTATCTTCAGTTGTGTTGGTAATATTAAATTGTGATAATATTTAAATTTATTTTATACTAAGATAAAATTAATTTTATCGACTATATATCGTTTTACCTTTTAGCAAGGGATCATATATTTGATATCATACACTGACCTAATCTAATTCCATTGATGAATCTGAATCTGAACTAAAAAAACGTCCTAACGATGAACGAAAAATAATGTTTAAGTGAATAAACACTAGTTAAACATAGAAATGGGTTAAAATAATTATGAATAATATATTTTATCAAATTCATAACAAATACCTGTATATTTTTTGATGAAAATAAATAATTTTATGAGAACTATATATATATTTTTTCTTTGATTGGTCATTTTAATATCTGATTCAAGGATAAAAATTGTGCTTTTTCTAAAATAGTCTATAGGAAAAAAATAATTAAAAAATATCACTTATTTAAAAGGCAGTATAAATTAAAAAATGCCAAAAAAATATAAAGAAAAATGTTTAAAGTGATTTTTATTTTAAACATATAACATTTTATTTATAGTATTGCATTTATATTTTCAAATGAAATCACAGAAACATTAGTAACGTATGTGGATAAAATTCTGTAATAAATAAAGTATTGTTTTAATAAATAATTATAAAAAAACAAAAATAAAAAACCGTAAACATTAACCAAAACATAAAATCGAAAATCTTTAACAAGTAATCAAGCTTTGTTTTTTAATCAAGAAATTATAATGCACTTGCTATCTGTTATCAATAGATCTTCAAGGCTGTTCTTTTGTGCAAAATAATGCCATTCTTCTTCGAGGCTCTTCCCTCACCCTTCATTCTATTGCTAAAGAATAAAATCCACAAGGTTGTTTCCTAAAAATTGTATATTTTGAGTACAATTCAAGGGAAGCCAATTAATAAATTTAGCCAAATAATACACAACGATGGCATAAAGCAAAGAAAAATAATGCAGTTTGCACAAAAGTGACTTAATGCCTAGGAACAGCCCTGAAGACTCATCGCTCATGTTAAATCTGAATGATGAGATTTAGCATGAGGCAAGAGCCTCGTTAGTCTCATCCTGTGCACGGTCCTGGATGCTACCAATAATATTTTAAAGAAAATATTAAATATATATAGATATATATATATATATAGAATTTTACATAAACAAGAAAGGCGCAGATAATAATTTTCAGTTTATGCTATTATTTTCGCTATAATTCTAAGATCTTGGATGAATTAATATGCACTACTACAACAAATATTTAAATTAGTAGTTTTATTTCTGCGATGTAAAAATTTATATGCGATAACAATCATATTTTACTAATGTGTAGAATTTTACAGAATATTAAAATTTTACTGAAGTATTTAATATAATGATCCTGAAATTTTCTATGAGAAAAGTCACAATCAAACATTTAAATTTTAAGAGTGCCTGAAAGAACTATACAGAAATTTTTTATTATATTTCATTTTATTTTGTTTACCTAGATAATATACATACATACATAACTACAAAAATATGAGTAAAAACATCATATAAATAACTATAAAAAACACGAATAGAAATCACTTTTTGCGAATAAATAAAAAAAAAATTTAAAATGGCGATAATAAAAACCTTTGCCATGAGCCAGTTTGAGGACTGCTGATTTAATATATTATTTATTTACTGTTTTTAATTTTATTTTACCAATTCCATTCGAATTTTAGATCAAAATGCACAATACTGTAACCAGTCGAAAATTTTATAATAGAAGATTTAATCAGTTAAAAAAAAAAATGTAGTTCTATCGATATTTTATTTTCAGAAAACAAAACAATAATAAAAAAAAATTTTTTTTAATCAGTTAAAAAAAAATGTAGTTCTATCGATATTTTATTTTCAGAAAACAAAACAATAATAAAAAAATATTTTTCTTTACTATTTCGTTTTATTCAACTACAGCAGATTCTTTGAAAATCAACGAAAATAAAGATCCATTTTGAATTATTCTATTGCTAAGAAATAAGATCCACAGAGTTGTTTCCAGAGTTGGTTATCCATTTTGTGTACAGTTCAAGGATGGTTAATTAATAAAAGCAGTCAAATAATGCACAACGACTAACGGTTATCCATTTTGTGTACAGTTCAAGGATAGTTAATTAATAAAAGCAGTCAAATAATGCACAACGATGGCAAGTAAAGGATGGCATTATTTTGCACAAAAGCGGCTTAATGCCTAGAAACAGCCCTGACGATCCATCGATAGCAGATAGCAAGTGCATCATAATTTCTTGCTTAAATAATTTTTTTTTTTTTTTCGAATTGTGATTTTCATTTCTGGAATATTTTAAAATTAGCATTTATTTTTATCACAGATAACAAATTTAACAAAAGACGGACGATTTTAGGTTCGAAAAATTATTTTCAAAACTTTTGTATCCAAACTACTTTCACATTTTATCATAAAAGTGCTTATTTAAATTAACATTTTATAAAGATTTTAATGTTAAATATATCGTGCTTTGTTATTCGTTAACATTAAGCAATATCATCAGCAATATCAAGTTCTGAACGTATTTAACTTTATCATTCTCTCAAGCATTTATCAGAAGCAAAATCTTTTTCTGTTTATATATCTTTTAATTTCAACGTAAAAATCGAAAATCGGATTATTTTAAAGAAGAAAAAAAAAAAATTGAATGCCGACCAGTTGTATTGTAAAAGTATTCGTGCAATTTTTTCATTGATGCTCTGTATAACGGAAATACATAGTGCATTTATAGGCAGTATTTATTTATAAACTCTCACAAGATGGCGCTACTCTGTAACCAAAAAAAAAAAAATGACACATAAAAATTTAAAGGACAAAAATTTATAAGCAATATTCCGTGCATAAAATTTTTAAAAAATTATTTTAATATTTAAATTTCCAATAGAATCGCATATATAAAATTTTCATAGAAAAAAAAAAAAAAAAAAAAAAAAAAAAAAAAAAAAAAAAAAAAAAAAAAAAAAAAAAAAAAAAAAAAAAAAACGTAAATGGATAATCATTTACGTATCAATAAAGTTGGAAAGTTTGGGGAACAATTTTGTTCGGACAGACACAAATTCGATAAGGAATATTTAAATATCGTTCTTTAATCGAACATAAGATTTTCTTGCAGTCATCGACTCGATTTGCTGCAACACTCGACCGACCAATCATGATGTAGATGTGGATGCGGACAATATGGCGATTTCGATCGATATCCACATCACTTGGAACAAATGATGCGAGCGAGAAAAATTCGCAAACCATGCTAATTAAGTTTACTAGTTTAAAAATATGTTGAATATACTCGAATTCTCACCTGTATAGCATTTGTGACATTCCAACCCGCTTGCCATTCCGAAATTTTGACGTCGCTGCCAAATTCACCTTCCCCCACTGCGCCATCCAGCTTTTCTCCTTCAACTTCATCGAAGCTGGCTTCGGCACCTTGGATGGAGGTTGTTTGACCGTCTTCACCAGAATGATTGAAGGATGCTAATTCGGTATCCCCTTGTCCGTGACCATGTTTGGCAAAATGTACTTTTTCCGTATCTTGATATTCACCGCAAGCACCTGGCAGATAAGAACGAACTGTTTGCCACAGTCGAAATACATACCAAGACATTTTCTAATAGTCTAAAGATAAAATGTTTTTTTTTTTAAAAAAGAGAAAACACGGAAGACATAGTTATTCCTTTGCGTTCTTTGGAGAAGAGGGGACTGACTCTTTCATATCTGTAAACGATTAAAAGTAAATATGAGTTTACGACCCTGTGATGATTCCTTATAAAATATTTCAATATTTTATAGCTTGAATATTATAGTAACAAAGATTAAAAAATATTTTAACCATTATTGTTTACAAAATTTTTACATTTATGAACACATTTACTTATTAATCGATTAAATAAGTATCTTTAAAATATGGAGCATAAAAATCTAATGATATAATTAAATAATAATAACAAAATTTCGCTAATTTATAAATAATCAGAAATATAAAATAAACAAATAAATAATGTAAATTTTATTAATTAAAACACGTTTTAAAATATTCCATAGAGAATTAAAATTTGGCAAAAATAAAAAAATAATAATTTTTTTTTTTTATTATTTTTATTTTTCGATTCTGTTGTACGTATTTTTTTTAACCATTATCGAAATTTGAAATTTTCGGGATGGGGAAATTATAAAAATAAATAAGTTTTACTTTGAACGTTTCGAGTAAAATCGGGGGAGAAAAAAAAAATAACCTTAAAAGAGAATCTTACTTTTTGAGAGTAGCCATTTCGCCTCCTCCTCCAGAACAGAACTGCTCTTACATCCGGGACTCGAAAATGTGTAAGAGTAAAAATCGATATTTCCGCGCAATCGCATTCTCAAATTATCTTATTTCGTATTGCATTCGATAATTTGCAACTGCGCAAATGCCTTTAATCTAATGAGATATCCTCTTATAAACACGATGCTTAATTAATAAGCATTGATAATATATCAAATTTGCTTTAAAACGATACTATCTGGCATATTCTGGTGCTCATTCTTATAAAACTGTGAAATTAATAAATGACATACATATTAATCACACATAAGTACAGATTATGAGCAAACTTTCGTGTGGTTTCGACTTTTAAATAGATATACGAATGTTTCATTCAACAGTGCATCTTGTGAATGAAAGTTGAATTAAATAATCATCAACAGCAATGTCTGTAATATTAATATTGTATAATAAGGAAACACAACGCTAATATTCTATTCTATCGATTAGAATATTGAATATTTATCGATTAGCAAGCGTTTAAATGGTTCCATTAGTGGTTTATTCAATCATTCACGCTAGACAGGTTGCGAACTTTAATTAAGAAAGGAAATATTCATAAATTTAATTAAACAGATTGTAATATTTTATATGCAAATAGAAATATAATTTCTGTAATATTATTAAATTATTCAATGATTTTTAAACATTTTTAAATTAAATTTATTGATTATTCTCTTACTAAATTGTCTGCAAGTAATCAGAGTACAATAAAGTGAAATATTTTCGGGAGTTTGCACTTTTTTTTCACGACTCCTAACATCTATAACTAATTTTTTTTTGTGTGTTGCTTTTTTTTGAGAGGAATATGTTCAAAATTAAAAAGATTTTCTTAAAAATATAAGGGCCACCCAGTGCCGAATTAAGCTAGTGCGGGCCTGTAGCATATATTAGTGTGTTGCTTTTTTTTTGAGAGGGATATGTTCAAAATTAAAAAGATTTTTTTTAAAAATATAAGGGCCACCCAGTGCCGAATTAAGCTAGTGCGGGCCTGTAGCATATATTAAGAAAGGGGCCCTATATTAGGGGATTTGGGACATCTATATGTCAGTTTATATAAAATGTTAGCTAATGTATAACAGATAATCCAAGTTTACGTACGCCATACGGAAAAACATACTTAATCAACTACGTTATATCGGGCTCTTTATGGATGCAACGTAGTCACAAAAAATATTATGAAATCATCACGGTAAACCCTTTAAAAATGGTGCGCCATTTAATGTTGTAGGGCAAAAATATCTAGGATCACGTAGAGGAACCGAATGAAAACAAAGAAAACGTTAGAATATACAGTAGTAGATGCTGAACAATATTAATATTGTAATCCCAAATAATTCTTTTTCATCTTTAAATAAAAAAAAAATAATATGAAACCATCATTACTCTCATCATTAACTCGTATTTTTGTCTTATATATCCTATATAAGAAAACAATTTACCGTAATCCCAAATAATTCTTTTTCATCTTTAAATAAAAAAAAAAATAATATGAAACCACCATTACTCTCATCATTAACTCGTATTTTTGTCTTATATATCCTATATAAGAAAACAATTTAGTATCGGGAAATAAAAATATTTACTGATATTTTCAAACTACAACGAATATTATTAAATGCAATTTATGTGAAATAACAGAAAATTTTTATTACTACTTCCTCGAAATATGATTTTTTTTTTTTTTTTCTACTTTTGAAACAGAATTATTCAAAAAATATATACAGTAATGTGCCTTTTTCAATCGTTTCCTTGCTTTATTTTTCGATTATTTACTGTTTGATATATTTAATAAACTTAGATTTATTGTCTTAATATCAGAAAAGAAATATATCGATTAAAATATAGTAAGCTGGCAAGAAAATATTTTTATTTTTTTTCCCCTGGATCGAATCAAGATCTTAAAATGTCTTTTTATGAAAAACATTACGTCAGAGCGCCTTTAGGCAGCAATAAGAGGGTCAAGCCGCTCCGGGCGCAGTGTTTCATCGAAAAATAAGAATTACAGTATTGAATATAAACAGAAAATTTTGGAACACGTAATAAAAATAGAGAAAGACAATAGAATAAAATAAAAATAAAAAAATAAGTTTATAACTAAACAAAAAAAATAATAAAATATGCTAAATGCTACACTGAATAGTACATTAATTATCTTGTTCTAGAGCTTTATTAATTTTAATTAAAATTAATTATAACTAATAAAGCTCTGATAATTGTAAATAAAACTGTATATGATTCCTAATATTGCTTATTTTTATAAAATAAATGCAGATAATTTTTATAGAAAGCAGAAAACAACTAGCTTTTAGCATGTTTTCTGCTTCCTGTAAAAACTGTAAAGGCTGTTTTATAAAAAGAGGAAGTATTATTTCATTTAAAATGAAAACTATCGTTTTTTTTTTTTTAATCAGGAGTTTATTATTTTTCTAATATTTTACAGAAATAAAAAGCATATTTATAAACAAAGACGTAAATAATTGCATAAATTAATAGATCATATTTTTCTAACAAATAACATTTTTAGTTTACGGTTCGCTCCTATAAAGCTATTTGTGTTTATTATACAAAGTTAAGCAATATTAGGAATCATATGCAATTATATAGAGTTTAATTGTTAAATTAAGTTAATCATATAAAAACATCGATGTTAGTCATACTGTACTTTTCATTTTTAAAATAGCTTTCCTTTTCTTTCTATTAGATATTTTTTTTTTTTTTTGCTTTTTTCCCCCCATTCAAATCCTATATTTGTACTCAACGATTTTTTTTCACATATAGTTTGGAGTTTGAAGTAGTGTTATCAAGGATGACACTATTAAATGTAAAGAAATCCATAATAAAGAGTTCCCACATGCATCGGAACTGCGAATATTTGGAATGGCGTTACATTATTTGCAAATAACATTTTATTCTCTTTCTCTTTTCTAAACATATCTACACTTTTTAAAGATCATTTTTCACATTTAACGTCTTATCGACAGATCAATAATAATATACAGTATTTTTTTGAAACGGACTTAATACTGTCCGTCCAGCTTAGCCGCGACCATTGACGCAAGTACGCGTGCGCTAACTGAACGAGTCCAGTGAAAAAATAGGGATGACAGCTTCGCACATGGATGTTTTCAAAAGCAAGATAAATTGAATGGAAGTTTATTGTAATGTCGAATGTTAAATGATTAGTTTCGACATTGGAAATATTTTATTGTAATGTCGAATGCTAAATGATTAGTTTCGACGTTGGAAATAATTACTAACAGAATTTAATATAATATTAATTCAATAATTCCCACTCATCATTATACCGACTGGTTTAATAGAACTTAATATAATATTAATTAATAAATCGAAACCATTCCCATCCGTCATTATACCGACTGCGACTCTCCCTTTCG